>JAQGCH010000679.1:0-20552 GCA_034699485.1 Nanhermannia elegantula | reverse complement strand
AATTATATGTTTCGTTCAGTTTTTGAACTCATAATTAGATTGTTATTTGTTTTTAATAGTCTGAACTTAACTTATCTGAAGTTAACTTTTTATTTAAGTATTGAAAAATTAGATTATATCGGACACAGTTTAATGCTTTACACGAAAGTATATATCTTACTTAAAAGTGCGACTTAGTATTGCACGTAACTGTACATCTCTAAGCATACCATTACTCCTGTTGTAATCAACGACACATCATCAGTAAATCTCACGATAAATTTTGCTCTAATCATAATCTTTAATATTTATATGAAAGTAAATCGATTAACAAAACAATAGTATATTTTTGAAACCAACGTAATTTTAAAGATTGGTCAAAAATAGATAAATGGTTGGAGTTTGTGAGACTCCAGATAAGGGTGCATTCAAATATATATTTGTATTACAACTGCCTACAGTTTGGGTTTACATTTCTTATTTTTAAATCTGACAGTGACTGCAGACACCACTTCTGTCAAAAATGATTTCCAGATCTGTATAAAACTTAACGCATTTTCACTCAATTAAATTGTTGATAAGACTTATCTTACCTTAAAATCTATCCTACATCTTAGCTTTTTAGGCAAAACCATTCTTTTTGATAATTTTATTTATTAATTTTTTTAATCAATTAATAAGAATTTGAATCAGTTAATAGAGTTCTACTCTCTTTTTACAAGTTTATTGAATTAAATTTTAAAAATATAAAATGTAAGTCAAAACGTGAGTTAAGTTAAAAGTAAGTTAATTCTAGTGAACTAATGCTAAATCAAAGAGTGGTCAACTGAAATAGTATTCAAGTAAAACTGGTTCACTTTTTTATATGGAAAAATTTATTTTTCTATTTATTGGAGAATATCTTTAACTTTTATCTCGAAGCTATGTTCGAAAAAACAGAGAAATCCATTGATTTCAAGCCGTGTGGTGCATAAACTCATTTTATATGAGCTTAAGTATGAGCTAGAGATTGATTTAAGGGCTAAGCTTTGAACTTACTGTAAATAAAAATTTTTTGTGGCTGAGAATTAATTTTCTATTGAAAACTTGAATAAAAATATTCTGTATTATTTAGTATTACAATATAAGTTGAAAAGCGCACAACTATGAGCTTGATTTGGGACGAGTTCAATCATAGCTTATGTTCTTCACTAAATTCAATTACTGGTATTTATCGCAATTAATATCTTTCTCACTCATTTGCTAACATAAACAAAATTTTATCATTTGCAGTGCCAGTAATTTCTCTTAAGGAAAGAATATTTATCTAAAAAAGTTGATCAACATTTCAAACATAAAATTAATTATTATACATCTTTCCTGTACTCTAGTTATAAGTGATACTTAATGTCAATTTTACAAATTGATGAATTTTAAATCACTTAAAGGCTAAAAACTAATTATTTACATCAATTCAATATTTGAGACACTTTTAAATAACTCAATTAATTAATTATTAAACTATTTAAAGTAATTTTTTTTAAAGAGTCGCAAATCATTTCCTTCCGTTAATCAGAGAGATTATAGTTTTTTAATTTAGTTTAATAGAGATTAAAATAAAATAAATTCAGAATATTTTGTTATATTTTCATTTTTAACAAAATAAAAAATCCTTTTCTTATATTTAAATTAAAACCATACGAAAGAGTTACAGTGCAGTCAGATTTGGCACAAATTCCATCGAAGGCTGAAAGGCTGTAAAGAAGGCTCAATTTTCTAAAAGATGAGCAAATGATAAATTAATTCACTGTAGATATAAAGCATTCATAAATTATATTATTTTAATCTTTAAATTTCATCAAAATTTTACTAAAAAGAACTGATTTGTCTTGAGTTTTAAGCTCAAAATGTTGCTAATTTTGATTATTTTTAGATATTTTCAAATATCATCAATAATTCTGATAAATTGAAATCTGAAGTTTAGTAAAATTAATTAACTTTTCCGTTTAAATTTAACCGAAAATTCTTATTATAAATTGAAAATTTCTCAATTTTATTCAATTCACTTTATTAATAACTTATTTCCTTAGATATATTCGTACTTTTAATTGTTTTATAAGTCTTATAAAATTGGATTGATTACAAATCTTAAAATGGCATCACTTTCTATTCGATTCATATAAATAATTGAATCAATACTTAAGGTCAATCAATTCACGTGAAGGTTGAGTTAACCCAGAAAAACAAATAACTTCTATCACTAAAATCTAACTTAAAAAAGTCATACGAAAAAAATCAAAGCGAAGTTCATTTCTAATTTTTAATAACCTTCACAGTCAAGTTGCGATTTTATTCAAATTATCGTCTTTTGAGTTATGTAATGACATGCTTTCTAAACTAGTTTCTGTTCTCCATCCGATTCGAGATAAAGCATTTTCTAATACATGAATATTATATTTATTGAATTCCTATTTGGAAAGTAATCGGCAAAATGTTTTGCGATTCCACTCTTTATAGAAAACTAATCTTCAATTTATTGCTTTAGAGTTATGAACAATTTGGTTCTCAAGATTAACTGTCATCACATCTTAATGGGTCAGTTAATAAAATTAAAACTTTAGAGATTTATATCAAGTTTTCGTTTTTAGAATTAATGCGAACATCGCTTAAATAAACGTAAAATCTAATGAATAAACTATAAAAATTTATTGAAATTAAGTCATTATCGATAAAATAGAGGCAGGGATTGCATTTTGAGTTCCACCATATAATTACAAGAGGAGTAAATCTACAATTATAGCATTAGATTCACCTCATTTTCATCAAATTGCAATTAACTTGAAATGAAATGAAATAATTTATCGATGTATTCGAAACTTCATTTTTTCAACAGTTGATTATAATAATTCATTAAAAGCTGTTATAATGCGTAACAAGAAAGTAAATTTGTCGCCATTATAATGAAGACACGTTTAAAAACTGGGCAAACAATTGGTAAATAAGATACCCCGTAAATCAAATTCATTGGGTTAGTTCTGTCCTCGATATGTCAAACTTCGGCACTACCGCGAGCTTTTCAGACCCAACCTTACGTTATAAAAACTTAGACTCAATAATGATTACTTTATTCTAATAAATTTAACTTTTGTGTTGAATATTCATTCAAATAGTCTTAAATAATATCTTTATGTGCAAATAGGAAATAGGAATTAATAAATATTGTGGTTATAATTATAAAGCATTATTAGCACTAACTCTAAGAGATATCCAATTACTAGTCTCAGCCCTAATCTTATCAATAAATATTTGAATTATTTATTTTAACTCAAACACTAAAAATTATTCAAAAAATATGATTTTATAATTATAACCACAACAACTCCGAGAATAAAAGTTTTAAAGAGCATTGAAATAATAAATGTGTTATTCACTTATGAAAAGAGTGTATGTGAGACACCTTCTATCCAATTGTCAAATACACAATTTTAAGAAACAATGAAAAAATTGAATAAATAAATAAATCTCTCACAGGAAGTATAAAAAATGATTATTATTTCCGTATTAATATGATTCATAGCTTGTAATTAAGCAGAAATAAGTGCTATGTTCTAAAGTTAATGCTCACTAAAGGCCAAAAGCCCTTAAGATTTTGGATTCTGACTAAAGCTAATTCCGTAAAGTACTAACACACTAATTAACTTATTTATAGCAGAGGTGTCCAAAAGCATTCACATTTTTGACATTTAAGAATATTATGACTCAATTCAGAATATTTAAGAAACTTTGAGCTATACTGTACTGTACATATACCTGTAATATATACAAAATAGATTCAGATAAAAACAAAATACATCATCTATTATACTGTACTTATTCATCAAAAATATATCAATAATTAAGTTCATTAACTAAATAACAAAAACAAAAGAAAACAATGAAAAATTGGATGAACTGTTCATTTTCTTATTAAGATTTAATTAACTGTTTGTTTATTCTATTACTGTATATGATTATGAAAATAAAATATTTATTATTTAATTATGTAAGTAAAATATAAATCTTTATAAGTTAGATATATATTTTTAATAAATTATGTATAGAAAGTGCTCAACTCTATCAAACAATGTTTTAAGAGATTCTGTAATGTATGCTTACTGTATACGTTACAGAATCTCTTAAAACATTGTTTACTCTATTTGATAAACTCGTATAACTCGATGATAATCAGCCAAAGGCAGAGTTGGCGTTATGAGCAAAATGATATTGTAAGCTGGCTTTTAGTATTAATAAGTTGCTCTCAGACACCTTAATACCTCATCCCATTTTTGAAAATCAATTTAACAAAATAAATAAATCCTAACCTAACCTAAAAAATATCACTGCATGTGACTGGGATTTTCGCTACTTTTTGATATTATTTCAATTACAGATATTATTTATATATCAATAAAAAAAACTTTGAACAGTAATTAAAAAATTGATTCATTTATTATAAAGACTTATGTATTAATCTTATCAACAATTAACTGCATTTAATTTGTTATATTTGTTAGCTTTTGACAAACAAACATAAGTCAAATGAAATTACTTGTATAATAGTTGCTTATACAGCATGTTTGTGTTGCATGTTCCTACTCTGCACTACCACAGTATATTTACTCAATATTAATCTTAAAAGTAGACAGATCTCAATTTTACTGCACTTAAAATATTTGTTTGTTTGTTAACACCGAATGACAGTATTTAGAATGCATTCCTTTGCAATGTTTTACTAATCTTATAATACAAATGTCATCGAATGGCAAATCTCTAACATGTAATAACTTGAGAGAATTCCAAGTCAAGGTATTCAAGTCTTTACACATCAAAAACAGTTATTTGGTATGCATTTGTTTTTACTATTTCTGTCAATTTAATTCTTTGATACCCCAAATATATAGTTTTTTATATAATACCTTTACCTGTAATTCAAATATATTTCTTAGTCTTTAAAGTGTTTAACTCTTAAAAGTAAAATAACATACTTTTATGTATAACAAAAACTTTTTTAATTAAGTAATAAAAACAAAAACTCTTAAGAATTTGTTAACAAAAGCTGAATAAAAAAGAATAATATAACAGTTAATCCGAATATTTCTAGACCTATAAAAATAAGTTATTAAGTTTATAACAATAAAAAATCACTTTATCTTATTTCTTCTGGTTTGCAAGTTATTAAGTATTTAATGTTTCATTAAATACTGTACAATAATATATCAAGAATTCGACTATTTTTGGCCTCTTTGACATGAAAATAACTTTTTAATAGACTTTTATTGTATAATTTTGCAATAAAATAAAACTTTAATGAATAATTTGTTAAATTAAAAAAATTAGAACAAATTTTGAAAAATTGTCATTAATTGTAATTAAACTGTTTTCATGCAATTATTGAAACCATTAAATCATTTACAATCAATGCTTTTAAATCTGATAATTGATTAGTTTTTAAATTGACAAAGACTTAAAATATATTAAATTGTGGAATAAGATCTAATTTTTTGTTATGCTTCGAGATATTAACCTTTCCATCGATGAAATCGTCAACACAGCTGAGAAAAGAGAGATAAACTTTTTCATTAGGTTTAAATTAATTTATTATAATGGCTGTAGTGTTGGATAACGTTATTAATCTATATGTAGATTAGGACAGTTATTTAGGTATGAGTTTAAACTCTCATAATAAGTGAAAATTATATTTTAATTTATTTTATAGATGAGGATAGGTTTGCACAATACTATGCAAAGGGCTCCTCATTTTCTGGTTACTAAATCATTAAAAAGCCTTCACAGAAATCGCAACAATGTATGGTTTGTACTGATGAGGCTTTAACACGCGTTTACCTTAAACTAATCTGATATTAGAGGTAAACGTTATCTATAATAAGGAATGCTTAGTTCAATATAAATCAATGCTTATTCAAAAACCTTTGGCTATTCTCTTAATTAAGTTTATTTTATTTTATACTTTTGAATGCACAAAAAAGTTAAAAAAAGTAATTATATTTTTAATTTGATTAATAATGTTTATCAATCTTTCCTCAGAGGTGTTTGACATTAAGGCTATATTGTTGATTCTGGCGCTCATTTTCAATGTGCTCTAATATACTGTACTTTGCAATAGGTTTAACCTAAAAATACACACAATTTAACTTTGCAATAAAAATTTTAATTATAGAATTATTGATTTCAACTCTTATTTATTAAACAGTGAAAAATAGTTCTTAAAATTTTAAAAATAAAACTAAATTTTATTATAAGCTCAATATTTTCGATCTATTCTAAGATCATCTTCAGGGCTATAAAGATGCTTATAAAATAAATTATACAATAGTATAATTTTTATCTTAATCTACATTTTGATATCTATATTCTACTGTACCTTATTATAAGTCTTTTTAAATTGAAATCTTAAAAAAATTATGAATATTTAAAGCAGTGATTTTATAAATAAAATTGAATATATTTTTATTCATAATATCGTTTTAAATACTGCACTATTTAAAGACTGACAAACAAAACAACGTAATGTAAGAGCTATAGTGAAAGTCAAAAAGGAAAAGATTCATAGGATTTTCGTAACTTACTTCCCAGGGTTAACATATTTCTCAAAAAAAACATAACCTAAGTGTTACTAATTTCTTAAGTTTTGTTATATTAGTCTGAATATAGTTAATTACCTGTACCGGCATTATTGGCAACAATTCTTTAATCTAAAGTAAGTTAAACTCTTTAAATGTGTTGTTCTTTACCTAAAATGTACTGTAAATTAGAGATCAAGAAATCTGATTACAACCGCTTTTGTGTTCTAAATAATGTCTCGAAGAACTAGAGGAAGAGGACTGCTTAGGAAAAATGACATTCCCTTATAGATAATTAAGCTTATTAAAAACAATTAGCTGTAATAATATTAATTAATTTTTGTTTTTAGCCCCTCTACATATTTACAGTAAAATTGTTTTTGTTGAGAAATTGAACTCTATTCCAAACCTGAGAGCTTAAAGGAAAACAATAATTGAAAACAATTCATAGTTTTTTGCTCCGGCCAATCGATTAGTTTAACAAACTTTACTTCAATTAATCAAAATGTTTATACAAAAACCAAAACACTTGAAAACATTTCGCATATTTCCGAAACCGCAACTATTGCTTTAAGAATAATATTTGAAAGTTTTAAAAAAAGAAAATTTGCTAAAGTTTGAGAAAATATTAATTCATTGTTTGCTAAAAACAAAATTAAACGCAACCCATATTTCAAATAATTATTGTTTTATGAGTTTATTTAATTATAAATGAATTATATAATTATACTGATATGTTAATGAAAGTCGAATTTCAAGTTTCAGAGATAGTTAAACAATAATTTTAGTTTTAATTATTTTCACTTCCAAAAGAAGTCGATATTATTATAAATTATATCATTGAATATATACAAAAAGCATGAAAAGACCGCATTGTATATACCTGTGGGCTATTAAGAAGTAATAAATTTGATTAATAATTTTCCATTTTTTGAAAAACTCAATTCTAATAGGTATACAATCTTATAAAACTTTAATCTGAATTATTTAACCAAACAATGTGTTAAAAAAAGTCTTACTTTAAAAAAGTCATTGGGTTTAATGGTAACGCTGGAAACTGATTCTCTCCAATATGGTATTGACCTCATAAAGTTGTTATGCAAATCCCTTCCTCCAGACTTAATTGATAATATGATGTTCTCCTCCTTCATAACACCAACTTTTAAATGCTGTTCTTCGATGTTTGTCGACTTTATAGGAGTAGTACTGGTTGGACCACTACATATGCATTTGGACACTTCGTTTCCCATCTTATTCCTCTATTTAATTATAATTTTCATTGAAAAATCGTAAAATGATTGAAAATACAGTGCCTCAACCACACCCTTAGCTGAGTTCTTAGAGCAATACTAATAGACTAAATTTAAGATGTAATCTATGCTGCAATGCAATGCATATTTCTCACTTTCTCTCCAACGCATCTTCAAGTTGAGTCTCAGTCTAAAGTTAATCAACGAATATAGAGTTTCTGCGTTTGTCTTCAAGTGTTCCAAAAATAAGTTTTATCACTACTCAGAATTTACAAGAGGTGAGTCATGTCAACTACAATGAGTCTATACATACAGACAGACATACATATTGAAACTGAATGATAAAACTTTTATTATTAAAGTCATGACTTCGCATAAATTTCAAATTAATATCTTTTGTAAAACTTGAGTTAAAAGTTATTAAATAAATGATAAATAACTTGAATTCAACGCCAAAAGCGCTTGATTTTAGAAAATATAACAAAATTAGGATAAAAAAATTTTTTTAATACAACTAATTTATAGAAAAACGCATATTTTCCAGAACAATGTAATAATTAATTAATGTTGAGAAATAAGAACACCGAAAACCTTTGACTGAGATATACTTGGGGTGAAACAAGAATTTTATTGCTTTATTTAATTAATTAACGAAGTCTTCACAGCGGGAAATGACTAAAAGCATCTGCAAAACAAATAAAATATAGCGTGAAATAAAACTATTTTAGCAAACTTTGCTGTTAGATCTAACAGCGCTTTTTGTTCAGTTTAGTATAGTGTATCAAATTTCTAAAGAATATTATGTCACCTTTGCATTTAGTAATCTAATAAAGTAATTCTATTTTTAGTCATCAAATTCAAAATTTAGTTTCAATTTATTAGAAGAAAATCAGTAAAAACAGTTCATTTAAAAATAAAACAGTAAACAAATTAATTCTATCGTTAATTACTTGTAAGAACACTCTTGAGAACAGTTTCATTAATTTTTGGAAAAACAATTAATATTGACTTTAATTTATTTATTTATTGAGCTTAGATTAAAATTATTACAATTTGTTAGACTGGTCTATGATGTTGCGGTCATTTGGTTAAGTTTAAGAATAATATTTTATTAATATTCTCGACAGTATCTAATTTTCAAATCAGACAGACTTTTATTTAAATCTTTATTTAATTCAAAAGATATTCATTCAATACGAATGAGACATAAACTTAAGTGAGAAACCGCTCCCAACCTTATTTATACTATAGTTAATACTAAGTTAATACCAATACTTATAACTATATTTATGAATTGAGGACAAAGTGTAAGTAAAATTGCAAAGCCATAGTTCAAATACTAACTTATTCCCTACAGTAAGACCGGTATAACTGTTTAGAAGACAGTTTAAATTTATTCATCGACTCAAAAAATAAATGTTGAGGAAAAACAAATCTTTTAAAGATTTATAGATTTTTTAAAATTAAATGAAGTTTTGTTTACATGTATCGCTAGGTTTGTAAGCTTATTATAAAGTATGGGAGAGCAGAACCCCTTCACACTTGGAATTAAAGTTATAATTTTTATAAAAACATTTTGATTTGAAGCAGAAATAGTGGAAACCACTGAAACTCCGCTCAGAGGCCAACAAGTGGGCCGTCCGTCTGTCTGATGAGCCATTTTAATTTAGTTAACAATCGTGTGTATCTTAAAAGCACTTTTTTATTGCTGACATATGAAGACCGACTCCTTCCCAACATAGTTGCAGTTCTTCTTAGAGAACAACTTTTGAAAACAGTTCTTAAACTGTATTCTAAATAATCGCAACATTTTATTAGTCAAAAGTAATAGTAATTTTAGTGCCTTTTCATTATGGTTTCAATTAATTATAATTTAAGTTTTAGAAGATTTGAATACAAGTTTTTATTCCACACTTATTTTGTTTTAATTGCAATTTATTTGATGTTCAGTCAAAGTGTGTTCTCAGCCAACAGAAGATCATCGGTAGAGAACTTTGCAGCGCATGCTTTTGAACACGGAGTACGTGTAAGGGAGGAGGGCTCGTGTGGAAAGCCTAGGCCACAGATCATTTATGTGAACTCAACAGATCCATCAAAAGTATATCTTCCACGCGGAACAATATTGCATCGATGTAGTGATCTGACCGGCTGTTGTCCACACGCCACCCAAACTTGCCAACCGATTGAGATGAGGACTATTGAACTTTATTTCTTCACAGTTACCCTTCAGATTAATCACACGCATAAAAGCCGTCAACGTGTTAGACAACATCAGAAAATAGAAAAATTACTTTTTACTAATCACACCCTATGTGGCTGTCGGCAAAGAAATGCAAATGAAAGTTTTGATAACGAAGTGTAGATAACATTTCTGATTCTGTTCCGATTGAATGAGTTCACATATTTTATGCACGAGTTTGTGCCACAAACTTATTAACGCAGTCTATCAGGCATTAATTAATCACATCTACTGTTAGCAAAATAATAGGATAGTGTTATACTTTTCCAAAATTATGCAAATTTTTATATTGAATAATCTTTAATTTGACTAATTATTAAAAATTTAGTTTTTTTGTTAATTGTTATTTAGCTGATTGATTGCGCTTTGCTTTTAATTGTTGCCATTAATTACAATCTTTACTTTTATAATTTTATATTTAAATAATTGTTACAAATAAGTTGTTAAATACATTTTAATGCAAATAAAAACAACTATTATTAAAGAAAAGAAGAATATTTTGATTAATTTATGTTAATTTTGGCTTTAAGTGTAGAACAGCAAAAGCTTTTCGTTTTGATTTCTAGCTCTCTACTGAACACTTGAGTCCTTGGCATAAATTAATTAATGTTTAATTTTATAATTAAGTAATACAGTGTTTGATATGAATTTTGTAATTAAAATTGAAATTTCGTGAAAATTCTTTCCCTCGTTTTATTAGCAATTTATAGTAATATTAAAAATTTGTTCATATTTCAAGATATAGTGGAAAACCTATGTTTCAGTAAAAACATTAAAATTCATGAAAAGCCACAAACGGATTAAAAGCTTATTTAGTTCTTATACTAGTATTCATTTCTCGATAATTTGCCAAAAATATGACTCGACTATTAACTTATGGAGAAAGTAATTAAGGATTCACTCATAGTCTGCTAAATTAAAGGAATCGTCAAAGAAATCATTTAGGAAGTGGTGCCCAATACGTGGCCACTTATGGCCGCTCTATTTGCATCGAGTGATAAATTCTCAATTATGTGACCCGATTTCAAAACTAACAATTTCTATTTATATTTAAAAAAGCACCAGTGATGGTAAGTTTGGACACATAGAGCACATGAATGAATCTCATTTAAAACAAGAACTGAAGTTCATTAAAAATGAAAGATAACTTCAAGTTTGAGACAATACTCAAGAGACTAAAGTAAATCTTATGAGAACTTTAAACCTAAAGATTTGTAAGAATTCAAATATTATAGCAAACAATCATTTAATTTTCTTTTAATAATAAATACCATATTTATACAGTAACTGTAAAAGTAACTTATGAACCAAAAGTAGTGTTGTATCAGTTAACTGAAACTGAATAGAAACTGACCCGAAATTGGCTCAAAAAACTGAATAGAAATGAAAATATTTCGAGAGAACTGAATAGAAACTGAAGAGAAATGAAAAAATCCGAACTGATACAACACTAACCAAAAGTTATATAAGAGTTAGACACCAACACCACTGTTGCAGACTATCGAATAAAATGTGTCGCTCAGGTATACTTACCGTTTCACTCAATTTCTTATCACTAGATTTTTTGCACTCAATTAGTACTAGATTTAGACGATTTCGACAGCTCGTAGTCTTATAATAACACAAGCGCTACCGTGCAGTAGACTGAAATTTCTTGACGCTGTATTTTTTTTACTAATGAATATTTTTTATCACTGATTGATTTATTTATGCCTAAGGTATTGCTTTCAAATATCACTTATCTATCATTAAAAGTTAATTTTATGAAGAAATTTCATCTGAATCTCAGGATAACTCAAATATTGACTCTCAATATTAATTCAATATTTATTGATTAAACTTAATTTCTTTTATTTGTTCTTTGATCGAAACTTACAATCGATTAGAAATAATCGATAAATTTTCAATTCATTAAACTTTTATTATTCTACAAATGAAAAATATTTAAATTATTTTCTTCATTACGTATTTCTTGAAATTTGACACTTTCTGAACTTGTCCAATGACAGCCATAACTGAGACTAAATTTAGTAATATTTATATATTCAATAATCAATTTTAAAATTCGATAACAAATTTTAGTAATGATTTAATTACCATAGCTATTAAAATACAACTATAAAAAATTATATTTTTAGGTATTTTTTTGACAGCTTTCTGTAGTGTTAATTAATCGCTTTAATTAATTTGTCCTAAAATTTGTGACGAATTAATTTTTTTTCTTAAATATTCCCTCATTAAATTAAATAACATTCAATTATTAGATAATTACAGTTATGTTTATTGCAAATGACGTATCGAATTACAATTAACTTCGATTAAATCGTTAAATGAGTTTTATGAATAAAATTTGAATAAATATTATTTTATATTTTTTTCCAGACGTTTAATTGACAATTAATTCAATCGAATTGATAGTCATTTAAATCCAAATTTCAAAATTTGTCACTATTTGGTAAAAGTTTGTTCATTCACTTCCTAACTGCATATCTAACCGGTTTGAGTTTACTTAACGTTTTAAAAAATATTATTCAAAACTTGAGGTTAAGATAATTCTGACAGAAATTCGATAAAATTGAAAATTTCATAAATTTTTAATGTTAGGTACAATTTACGAAAGATTTTTTTAGTTTAGTTTATTTGTTAATAATGATTGCATTCATTACTTACAAGAGTTGAAAACGATTTTTCTTCTTTTTTTAGCTAAGCTGAACACACTTTGTGCAATATATTTGATTTTATTTTTTGATGATTTAATACTGTATATAAATTAAATTGAAGTATGGTTTCAGTTATTTAGTGCATAATCTTTTAACCTCTTACAAGTTTAACTTCAAGAGCTGCTCAACAGTAGTTCAGTTGTATATATGGTTCAGAAAAAAGTCTAAAGAATTTTTTTTCATACAATTTTGAGTTAAAGTAAAGCATTGCTCAAATTTTTAATAAATTGCTTATTTAGTTTGAAACAAAGATTTGGTGAATATGTAAGAGAAAATAGATTAATAATCATCGTACCCCATGATTCTTGAAATTGAGTGAAGAAATTTTTGTGTCGGTAAAGATAATGATTATATTAACAAAGATTCTTATGAAATACTAATAAACTCGGATATAATGAATCATATATGAAGTTAGTGAACACTTTATAGACAATGTGTTTGGTTTTGTTAAAATTCATACTCTATTTGTTAATTTCTACAGAGAGGTGATATGTGATTACAAAAAAACTGCATAATATTATAATCAACTCTATAATAAGTGGATTTCTTTTGCTGTTCGTTATAACGAGAGACTACTATTTCATTAATTTTTAATTACTATCGATTTTTAAAAATTTTACATAGAATTCAATTAACAATTTATAAATATTTATAATAAATAAAAGCATTAATTAACAATAGTTTATTGTGTTTTGATTAAAACAACAATTTTAAAGCGGATTTTCTTGAACTTACTATTTAGCGAAAACGTCTTTGACTTCAAGATTATTAACTTTTTTATTTTTCCAAAAGATTAAATTTTAATAATGAATAAAATTCTGTCAAAACTTAAGCCTCGAAACAAAGAAATATTGCATTTATAGGTTTTTAATGTTTTTAATGACTAAACTTATAATAATTGTATTCTTGTTTACTTAGTTTATACGCTTTTACAAACTCTATAAACATGGTTTGGATTCAATTTGGATACTTTAATGACTAATCTTTTTATTTTATACTTCAATACCAATTATATATGATTTAAACTATTAATTCAATAAATGGATTATAAATTATTTTTAAAATTTCAAGACAGATAACATTGAGAAATAGTCATAAAAGACATATTAATCTCTTAATTAACTGCTATTATTTATTAATAGCTCTGCTCTTCAATTGATATTATTAAGCGTTTGAACTGAACTTATAAAAAATATCTCATAAATCATTGCTTATCATGTAGTGTACGGTACAGTATAGTCTGAGGTACAGTTTGTACCTGATATACAGTACCTCATGTACTAACTTAATTAGCAATAAACAATATTTGAATTATAATGATTTCAATTTAAAATAAAAGCTTTTGAAGAATGTCTGATAACCCAAGGCTTGGATTTATTTCCAAAACGGAACGTGAAAAGAAAATCAAATATATGCAAAGCTTAAACTTAAGTCAACTTATGAGTTATTAGCTAGCCTTGGATTGAGAATTAATATTGGCTCTATTTCTAAAGATTTATGTATGAAAATTAAATTCTTTTTATTGATATAACTTAATAATCACTAATTTTTTGAAAAATGTTTAGAATTGAAGACGACTTCAAATCGACATAATTTTATGCTCAATCATACAATTTATAATCATTTATAATCATTAAGTTATAAGCGATTCTAAATAGCTGTAAGGGCTGTATGCAATTAACTACAGTATTGTTGCTTAGAAGTTATGCTTTTACAGCATTTGCATATCAAATAATTTTTTAACATAAAACGTGATGTATTGTACTGTTGAAGCGATTTGTAAATTAGAAAAATGGTAAATAAATGAATATAAAAAATAAATAATTAGTTATTGCCATGACTTTAAAAGTGAATATTTGTTCATAAAAAGTAAGTATAGGTACGTAAGTTATATATAGCAAAACTTTTGACTAAATTATTTCAAATCAAGCATCGTTTGAGTTCCTTATTAAATAAAAATAATTAATTAAATTAATATTTTAACAAAATTTAAACTTTTGCTTTCGATTGACTTATTTTTATTCCTTATGTGTTATATAATCGAAAAAAGCACCTCAAGTCAAATATATAATGATTAAAATGCATTAATAATTAATTTGTAATCTATAATGATATACCATATTAAAGATAATCCTTTGAGCTCTACATTATCAACAATCAAAAAGTTAATTGACTTTTAAAACAAATTTAAACATAGTTATTAAAAGTTGTATATAATGTTTGGAAACTGATTGGATTATTATTATGAAGAAAATATATTGTTTGGATGCAAGTATTCCCTTAAGTATTGAGGCAATGAATAAAAATTTTAATCGAAATTAATTCACTGTTTTGAATAATTAAAAAATTAATCAAAGATTAGTGAGTAAATCGAGTTAACTCTGTATAACTTATGGCATACAAAGGCTCAGGTTGTATATAGAGTTGAACTTAAGCTCTGGTATACTCTGCATAACTGAAAGTGCATATTCACTGTATAGCAGATATGTATTGTATTAAAACATGACCTTTTAACTTAATGAAGATTAAATAGTTATTAATGCGATACAAAGCTGCCATACAGTAAAAATGCACTGCATTCTATAGTGTGTAGACATATTCGGTTTCTAAGAATTTAAAATGTATTTCCAAGAAATTCTCCCAAATTGAAAGTTAATTATTAAGCACTAAAAATTGTAAAATATGTGTTGCATTTATGCACCAAAAAAATAGAAAAATACGCACTTAATATGCATTAAAACATTAATTAGCATAAGTCACACAAAATTCTATCTTTAGTTTATATAACAGAAAAGGCTAAAACTCTTTCGATATTAGCTGTGGTGCCAATGTTATATTTAAATATATAAAGTTTTTGTCGCAAATAGTCGTTTAATAAAGTTGTGAAAACTTAATAAATCAAAAAATTTTATTCGAATAACTCATAGTGTTTATGAAATGAATGAATGAATTTACACAATTAGCTAAAGCTTTCTTCCGTGAGATTCTCTATATAAGTAATTACAATATATAAATATAATACAAAATACTAATTATTAAACTTTTTGACTACAAAAATAACAGATACTGTATTTGACAACTATTAAGTATAATTAGACATAAAGTAATAAATTTGGTGACAAATGATAGAAATCTTCAAAATCATAAAACGTTGTCTTTAGTGTAAAATCACTGAAAATTATAATATTTATTAATAAGTTTAAAGTAAAGTATATATCAAATAATTATTGCTTTTTAGTTATTGAACATATTATTTGATTATTTTAGACATTTATATGAAAAGTAATACTTTTGTTATAATTTAAGAAAGAATTTAAATCTAAACAAATTGTTTGACATAAGAGGACCGATAGATTTGATGCGATGTCTAAATTGAGTCTTAGGTTTACTTTTTGAAAGTTTTATCAGTTCTTCAATTGTTTTGAGAGTTATATTAACTCTTGAGTTGAAATTAATTGATTGTATTTCATGACAATTATTAATGAGATGACAAACACCTGAGTCTGTAACATGAGGTCATTTGAATTCAAAGGAATTCATCTTTATATGAATTGTCTGTAATTTATTCAATTGTGACAAAGAATGCAATGCATTGTCTGTTAGTTCACATTTAGTTTCAATTTCTATGCATTTAAGTTGTGGTAAATATTTGTCAATATCTATAAAGAAGTTGTCATTTATTTTCTCGTATTCTAACTTCAAATGAGTTAATTTGAGCTCATTTTGTAGTGAATTACATAACACTTCTTTATAATTGATTTGGTGTTCGTCCGAAACATACGTTAAACATAAGTCCAAACGTTTTAATTGTTTATAATAAGACATTGTATTAAATACAAGGCTAAGAAGTGTTACATTTTCTGAATATATTTTTACTCCAAATCTCTTTAATTGTTTAAATTGAGTGCCAATTGTTTTCAAGTTTGTGACAATAAATCATTATTTTCATGCATTAACACAAAAGTGAGATTCAATTCTTGCAAACCTTTCAAAGCGAGTGTTTCTCTCATTACTATATTGACTGAACTTTCATTCAGTTCATCATAAGATTCAAACGAAACACTTTTTAAAGTATTTTTATATTTATTAATAAACTAGCGATTGAGCCCATTCTGAAGAATGGCATTTAATTGATATGATTTCAAACCTATATAATAATGACAGCAATTTCTGTGCCGCTCTACGCAAACACTGGCAAAGTATAAAACCGAACCAATTATTTCTTTCCAGAATGTCATCAAATATTGCAGAATATGATGGTATATTCCAAAATTTCATAAGAAATTTCTCATAATAAAGCATTGGTGGCGTAGCCTTATTACTGAAAACAAAATTTTCACTTAGAAAACACTGAAGGCGTAGCCTTATTTTTGAAAATAAAATTTTCATTTAGTAAACATTGGTGACGCAGCCTTATTATTGAAAACAAACTTTCCTATAGAAAAGCATTGGTGGCGTAGCTATTTTTCGGTAACTCGGCCACTGGTCACTTTTCCGAAATTTGTAAGTCAAAATATTGTCATTTTTTGGCTGGAAAACGTATTTTGGGAAAAATTGTCTCAGAAAACCAAAGAGATTTAACCCCCCCTCAGTTTTTGAATAAATCCTGAAATAACCCCCCACCCTTTATGAGCTTGTCCAGGTAAGCTTTTACCATTAATCGCTTCACAGGATAATATGAAGTTCCCGGAAATCTCTTTTACTCCCAAATCCTTCCCTTTTTAAAGTTTTTTTAACTGCAGGAAATAGAGTTTCTAATTATGGAATTAATTTGAATTTATGCCAACCTTCACAAGAGTTGACTAATAATGTTTTCTATAAGCTTATAATCAACAGAACCTTAGCCTAAGCCTGGATTTAAAACCAAGAGCCTGAGCATCTAATCAGCCTCGAAACGAGAGTGCGAACCTGGTGCCGAGGCTCAGTCTGAGCTAACAAGGGGATTGAGTGGACTGATTAACGCCTTTTCGAATCTTATTAAATCTATTGATATTATGTTAAAAGTAAATTAATAGCAGTAATTAGAATTGCTAACGCCTCCTCATTTTTTAATTATGAATTTTCGGTTCAATTGAGCTTTACCGGGATGTGGATGTTCCCGATGTTTCATTCCCATGTGTGTTACATCGTTAGATTCGGTTCATTGAACTAATTAATTTGATTTTTAACTTGACCACCACTGGCCACTTCTGGCCAACTCCCGATGGGATTAGCTAACCACTGCAAGTATTTTGTTAAAGGGGGTCAAGTGTAGTATCAAATTACTCAGTATGATGAGCTCAATCTAACAAGGTATGACTTGCATGGGTTGGCCATTCCCGTCGGGAATTGACCAGAAGTGGCCAAAGGCGTTAATCAGTCCACTCAATCCCCTGTAAGACACAAGTTTATGAATGATTGACATATTTTGAGCGATTCATTCATTTGTTCTTTTTATAACTTAGATGTCATATGTATTCAAATTTTTAGTATAGGCTCAGGCCTAAGCTTAAACCCACCGTTGCCTAAGCCTGGAATCCATGGACAACGTTCTTAATTAATGCCAAAAAGCATACAGAAATGAAAACTAAAAATTAGAAAAATATAGTTATATTAATATTAAGATTTAATATAAAATTTTTTTCTAGTAATTAATTAATTTTGAACTAAAATTAGAATAATTACTAAACATTAAAATTAAAACCACACAAACTTTAGATATGATTTATTTATTTAAAATTATATTTGATTATTGATTGACAAATGACAGTATTATTGTTATGAAAATTTAAAAGTTATGATTGAATATTAGTTCTATTTATGAAATATATTAATTATAATAAATTATTTTTCTTCAAATACCGGTTTATAAATTTTGTTCTCACAGTTTTGACTAAAATGTGAATTTAAAAAATCAATGCAATGGTTTGCATAGCTTTTAATTTTTTGAAAAAATAAATTATTAATTATGTGTTGATTTGATTTCCTTCTTAAAGAGTAACTAATTTTTTGGAATTAGGACTTTCTGTTGAAGGACTTGATGAAGATCTGAGTTGAACACCACATGTCGTCGATGTAATAGTTGATGGAGTGATGATCAGAGTCGAAGGGGTTAGACCTGAATTTAGAATAGGCGTTAGACCTGTTCCGCCTTCTATTGCTTCGAGATATAAACCAGAAGACGGTGTCTGTATTGGAATTCCTGTTTCATTGACAGAACTGCCAAAAATACAAGAAATCGGCAGTGAATTGGGACGCGATTTCATTGAATTCACATTCATTGTGAGGATATTCCCGTTACTGACCACTGGCTTGATATCTATTTGTTCAACCTTTGCGCTCAACTTACAGTTCGTTTTATGCGCTTCAAGAATGAACTCTAACTCTTCTTTTTGAGATTTCAAAGCTTCGATCTCTTGCTGAAGCGCTTGTCTCTTCTCTTCTAAGCCATCCGTCTCAATCAGCAAACTGTTCGTGTGATCCATTCGTCTCTTTCGACATCGAGCGGCCGCCTGTTTGTTGCGTTCTCTGCGCTGTTGTCTCTTCTTTTCTTCTTCTGGTGTTAACTATAGTTATAAACAAAACAATACTTTCAATAAAATGTAATCAAAATCATTAGAAAAGAGCGCAAACCTTATCATTTCTGATCGGTTTTCTGCCACTCGTTCCTCTAGTTTTAGTGCCATTCAGTTTCGATCCTTTACTATAATTATTGGTATTATTGTTGTTATTCTCCGAACTGTTCGAGTTATTGACTGAACCGTTGTTTCTGTCAATAAAAGCATTCCATTGTGACTGTGATTGTGAAGAGCTTTCATCGCTGTCATAATCCGATCCATAATCCAAATCACTATTATTGCTGTTACTGTTATTGCTATTACTGTTCATATTGTTGATTAAGTTATCGTTATTTAAATTATGAACGTTTGAAACTTGAATTGACGAATAAGTGGACGATATGTTGACCAGAGGCGGCACAAACCCTGCCTGATGTTGGTGTGGAAGTGGTTGGCGCGGAATTATCTCCATAAAGGTCTCCTCAATGTTCTTCAGAGTGGTCGGAGTGAGTGTTGGAGTGGTTTGTGTCAGACCTGTCAAACCTCCTATGCTTCCAAACTATCAAACAATTACACAATAATAGTATTATTTATTAAATTTTTCATTGAGTATAAAATACAAACTAATAATTGAATAAAAACCTTAAAGACTAATGAATTATTGGATTAGTTTGTATTCAGATGTAGTCATAAATGAGGAAAAGTGTTAGAAATGAAACGGATTTGAATCAAAGGAAATCTTTTACGTATTTATTGATTAAAATACGACAAAACATAATATCAAATGAAATGATAAGACTTTAAAATAACAAAAACTGATATCAGTGTTGATATAAGACTCGCATTACATTCACATTCATTGCATTACATTATTATTAAATGAATGAAAACATAACATAACTCACCGTTTCGTTTGTTGTTGTCGTCGAAGGCATTGAATAACTATTAATATTATTATCGATTTTATTATTAATATTATTATTATTACTATTAATCTCTTGTGTTTTGCTTGCAATTCGAGTCTGGAATAAATCCATTCAATAGTCAGACAATTCGTAAATTATTAATTGAATAACATTTAAAAATATTGTATTTTTATTTACTTTTGAGTCAAATACTTATTTATAAAAAATAGATTTGTTTTAAAGGATTGTAAGAAAAGATCGAGAGATGAGTCATAAACACAAATGGTGTCAAAATAGAGGAAAAGCCCTTTTCATGACTACAAA
>JAQGCH010000678.1:0-20553 GCA_034699485.1 Nanhermannia elegantula | reverse complement strand
TATTTCGTTTAACCCTAACCTTTAGCAGAAATACACAAAACTTTGAGAACTTCAACGGAAATATTGGGTCTTTTAAAATACAAATAATTACGAGTTTTAATACTTTTCTAAAATTTGAATAAAAGTTTTATTTCATAAAAAATATATAGCATTGAAACTATTATTTTGTATTTTATATATTTTTAAATTGAATTCGATTTTGAAAATTATTTTTGATATCAATTTAATTAAATTTAATGAAAATAAATTGATTTGACTCTAAAAAGTCGTTATTACTGTCGTTGTAAACAAAGTCAAAGTCATGCGCAGACAGACATACATTTAAATGGCATAACATTTGACACAAATTCATTTCAATTAATTTATTATTATTATAATTATTATAATATTATTAATATTTCATTTATTTAAATATATTTCATTAAACATATTCATTAAATATATTTTATTTAAAATTTGTTTTCAATATTGAAAATCAGTAATAAATGGATTCAAATGGAAAGCAATCAAAGCCTAAATCAAAAAGTAGGACAAAAACAAAGCGAAAAAGTGCAAAAAGTAGTAAAAATTCAAATAATAATAATAATAATAAATCGATTAAAAGCATAAATGAATTGAAAGAAATCTCTAAAAATGATTGTGAGAGCAAAGAGTCGGACAATCACTTGATTACTGAATACTTCCCAACCCTTTCCTCGTCTCGAAAGCGTTTGCCGTCGAAAGTGTTAGCGCTTCGGCACGAAAGTGAGGTCAGACACTACATCACTAATAAATGTGATCCAACCCACTCACTAGTCATTGAAGACATCGATAATAAAGGCAAAGGTGTTATCGCTTCAAAGCCTATAACAAAGGGTTCGTTTATATGCGAATACAGCGGAGATTTGGTTCCCATTAAAGAAGCGAAAGTAATATTAATATATATTTTATTTCAATTATATATATGTTTTATGTTTCAGTTGAGAGAAATAGAGTACGAAGAGATCGGCGCCGGATGTTATATGTATTACTTCAATTGGTCCGGCACTGTCTGGTGTGTTGACGCCACTCAACCCACGGGACGATACGGACGGCTCATAAACCACAGCAGAAAATCTCCGAATTGCAAAACACGACTGTTTGTCCACAACGGAAAACCACACCTTATTTTCATTGCTATTAAAGATATCGAACAAAATGAAGAAATTCTATACGATTACGGAGAGAGAGACAAATTCGCGATTGAAGCCCATCCATGGCTTACCTCTACTTAATGTTTTACTATATTGTATTCAATAACTTATCGATTAATTCTAAAGTTAACTCAAAAGGAAAACAAAACACTATTTCATGTCATTAATGAACTCATAGAAAGGCAAAGATTGATGAAAAAATCACATATAATATCAAATTATCAATCATTTGGAGATTTTTAATCAATTCTTATCATTATGTACAGTATAAAGAATTAATTGGACATAATATTCATGAAATTTTTACTCATTTTCATAACAAAATATGCCTTTTATTATAAATTATAACTTATTCGATAGTTTCTTAACTTTATTAATATTTACTTATTTATGTATTTTATACAAACTATCATTTTTATTACATTTGTGTATATTTTGCACTCAATTGATTAAAAATAGCGTTAAAGTTGAGAGTGTTATCATTGCTCCCAATTTACCAAAAAAACTCATTCCTAAAAACGATATGGAAATGAAATAAGACATAATTAATACGATGGAGAGTTTGTTTCCGCTTCTATTCCACTGCCATAGCAGTGCACATATGCTTATGTTTTGTAACTATAAGAAAATTATAACAAAATTATATTAAATTTATGACAATCTCTAATCCAATAGACATGAGATGACTCACGAGCACCACATTTGCTTCGCTGGCAATCATGAGGTTATTCCAATCGAATTGCATGGAACGGGCGCTGAGATAGAACTCGATGAGTCGGGTGAATACCGATTCCCCTAAACTCCATCCCAAAGCAATGCCTGACAGTTGGTTTCAATTGAAATACAATTATTAATACAAAAGTAGACGTAATTAAGATTGAAATTACTTAATATCTTAACCGAAGCCACACTTGCTTTCTGTTGTTTGACTAAAAACCAATACATCCCAACGCAATCGATCAAATGGTCCCAAACAGGCGCCGGTGTCATCACTGCCGCGATTATTAATAATTTGCAGACTTGTGTCACTACATATGCCAAAAGACCCATTCCTGACCTCCAGATTGTCCCGTATTCTGAGCTATTTTTATAACAATATATTTTATCTCAACTTCAGTTCATTTAAAACTAAACTTATATTTAAATAAAATTTGAATTAAAAACTATTACTAAAAGACTGTCTTATTATTTGTTTTGTATGTATTCAAGACTTACAGCGCAGAAAATTTATATAACATAACGAGTGGACTAAATGTTAGAAATAAACAATTTATAAAGTGATAAAAAGTCATTTTAACTGTGATTTTAATACTAATTATTAATTTACTATAAAATCAATTTTTATTTCAAACCAAAAACACATTGACATCGATTGACATGAGATCGACATAAATGACGTCAACATAACTAAAGCCCTCTTACATAAAAGTGATGCTCTTTTACAAGAACTTAAATGTTTTTTTAATAATAATTTATTTAAAGAAAACATAAATAAAGTGATGTAATGATTGGTTCAAATGATTGTCTCATAAATGGCGGCATTTATAGTGTTGTCTCATTTTTGTCAACAAATAAAAGTTTGAATTTATAAACAGTTAATGTTTACAAAAGTTTTTATTAAATGAAAGGATGAGTTCCGACGAATCGTTTGTATACGAAGACGATACGGACAGTAATTCGTTCATCGATGACAACGATTACGAGGAATCAAATGATTTCTATCGAGAAGTTGAGAATTCTATTGAAATAATTGAGAATCAAAACTATCAAAACCCGAATCAGTCAGACATTGAAATAGAAGACAATGAAATCCAGTCAATAGATGAAAATGTCGTCAATGATAATGAAATGGAAGAAGACGTCAATAGTGAAGAAGTTGTGGAAATAGTGCCCAAAACAGAGACAGAAACAGAGCCCAAAAGCGTTGCATTGCATCAAAATGTAGTGAACTCTCAATCACTAGAAAATGGAGACAATTGTTGTATAATATGTACTGAGATGTGGACCACAACAGCAGAGCATCAATTGGTGTCATTAAGTTGTGGACATCTGTTCGGCAGGAGTTGTATTGAGCGATGGCTTCAACCCTCAAGACGTACGCAACGGTGTCCGCAATGCAACAAAAGCGCAAAAAACAAAGACATTCGAGTTATTTATGCGAGAAATTTGCGATCACTGGACACGAGTGAGAGAGACAGAGCTTTGCAACTGTTAGAAACTGAAAGACTAAAGAGAAAGAAATTAGAGTCTGAAGCGATTGAGAACTCACTTAAACTCAAAGCTGTTCTAAAAGAAAACGAAAGACTAAAACAGGAATACATGGAATGTAAGCTTAATATACAACAAATGAGTTCCACTTCAAGAATCACAGAAAAAGTCATTTCAGACAAAACTATTAAATCGCTGAACAATAAGTCGGATCTCTTTGAACACATCAAAGATATTGAAATCAATGGTTTGGGTGATTGTCGACTATTGGGTTATTCGAGTCTTTTCGAAGTGATCGCTGTCTCGCAGCCAAACACTAATACACAATTATTTCCAGGCTTTGGTGTCAAAAAAGTTTTTCTCAATGATTTGACGAAAACGGATAACATATGTATTCATTCAAAAAGTATAAAAGATTTGGAAATGAATGCATACGACGGAACCATTTTGACCACTTCTTTAGATAAAAGCGTTCGCTTGACTTCACTTCTCAGCAAATCATTGATTATGTCTTTTGATTTAGAAGTCGAGGCCTGGAGTGTGGCCTTCAATCCCAAAAACAAACATGAATTCTATGCGGGTCTAAGAAATGGTCAAATTTTATTGTTTGACTCAAGAATGCTGTCCCGACCTGTTGACCATTTGAACGCATCCATCAATTCTCCTGTGGTTTCACTGAATCACATCGATTATGAGTCACCGGCAGGGAGTATAAGTGGAATCTTAAGCACACAAATACATACTTTTAGTTTATATGAAAGACTCGTCAAAAGTGATAACATAACGAGTGATAACTTTTCAATGATTAACATTCCTTTTGAGGGAAGGTTTAGTTCAGCGCATTTTGAGAATAAGTCAGGTCTGGCATTACTGTCCTGTCGACCCTCTACTAAACACAAAAATGTTACACATTATGTGAGTCAATAGTAATCCTATTCTATTCAATGTCTATAAACTTTTCTCTATTTGACAGGTAATGGATTTGTCAGTAAAAGCAAATGATGAAAACCAGCGCTTTATAAATCCAAATGTGATTGAAGTGTTTAATGGCGGGACAGAACAGGTCCAGTTATCGCGGTCTCGAATATTTTCGCATCCATTCAACGAAAACTCTGCACTTATTTGTGCGGGCGATGAGTCCTCAAAGGGAGCGCTTATTTGGGATCTGAGTTCTGGTACTTGTTTACAAAAATTAAAGAGTGATTTACCGGTTTTGGATATGTCTTTACTGCATAACATTAATACGAACTGTTATTTTATGACAGCTTTAAATGGAAAAAGTTTGAAAATTTATAAATGCATTTCTTGAAAATATATATATATTCCAAATGTAAATAAAATGATTTGTAATAATAACTCAGATATACAAATGTATAGTAATTAGTAAGAAATTACATCAATTTATAGCACCGGACAGATATTTCTTGAATTAACAATGACTGAAGTCATGGCTTATTAAATGTAAATAAAATAATGTTTAATAAAAACTAAAGTTATTTCGTATTCTTTAAAATGTAACGAAACACAAATGTAAGGCACAAATCAAATGGCTTTCTATACGATAATCGCTATCATTACAGTATATACTTTGCTTTGCAACTTATGCATAAATGGAATGATTAATGAATTTAAATGAACATAAAATTATTCATTATTAGAGTTATTTTCGTGATTCTTTGATCCCATATTCGGAATGTAATCTCTGGCCATCAAACAGGCGAACACAGTCATAACCATTTTGGGTTTCACTTCAGATATGTCTTCTGGAAGCGCATAAATTCTTGCACCGATTTTACGTGCCATAGATATCGCATACTTAGCATTCGCTAATTTTTCCTGTTAAAGGTCAAAAGTTAAGGGTCAGAAATATGTTACACCGAAAAGACTTGATCTAATGTCTTACTTGTGGTGTATTTCCGGGTAATATTTGACCATAACTTATAGAACCAGGTTTTATGGCGTCAATGAGATCAATAACGGGATGTGCTGTAGATATACTTTGATCTTGAAAATTACGAATCAATGTTGACTTTCCAGCCTCTTGTAGCTGTTCATGTGAATCAGTTGTTAACTTTTATCTAATAATTGTTTTCATATAAAACTTACCTTTTTGTTAACCCAATCGACTATTTCAGTTTCGACCACTGCGTGAGCGCTTCCATCTTTGGCGGCCAGTTGTGTAAGAATACTTAGAGTGTAGGCACGCATTAATTGCCAGACCAACGCTAGAGTCAGTGTTGGATTCCCTTCTGATATGTCCTGACCAGCGATTCCAACCAAAGAAAACTTTAGCGTCCTTCCGAGTTCTACCGCATAATTACAGTTTTCTAACTTTTCCATAAATCCCTTGAGTTTACTGAAGGCCTTATGCACTCGCGACCAGTTCACTACTCCGGGTTTTATTATATCGAACAACTATTAAATAAATTTAGAAAATGTTTCAAAATGCTGTCTTAATAATAAGCAAACTATATATTATGTTCTTCCATAACATCAGAGTATACTTAAGCAAATCTAAAGCATATTCAGACTATTTTATAACTTATTTTTCACAATCTTTCACTTATTTGACAACAAAAGTAAACTTATTTTTATAAGGTTTTTAGGCTTATGTTTATAAGCATGTAATCTATTGTTATTTACAATCATAGCTTTTCCCGTTAAAAATATCTATAATAAGCTCAACGAGAAGCTTATTTTGACAACTTTATAATGAAGTTTGAATTCGACGTTTACTTGTTTAATAGAAAACATTTGACCCATTATTTATGTGAAATCTTGAATTTTTGTGTAAGTTATTGTTCTTGAAATTTGATTTTCTCTGAAATTTCTGGGAAATTATTTATTACTCTATTTCGTGCATATTTTGGCCATTTTTCAAGTGCATATACAGATTGTATGCATATTTCTCCGAATCATAATAATAAGGTATAAATTAATAAATCTTTAACGGGAATTGTGCTGAGACGGAGTGGAAATGTATTCCATTGGTATTTAAAATGCATAAAAAAAATTTTGATATACGGATCAATTCTCTTAGTAATTGAGGATACCTTAGCGTTGCTGTACTGTACACTACAATGAATAACTGCACGCGAGCCTATTAACAGCACTGTATAAATTATATCTAAGTATATCATACTGTATGCTGTATTAAATATAAATTTTATATTCTGTATAACTCATTGGAAGTGATACTGTGGTAAAAGTAAAAATCAACTTAACAGTTATGGCTAATAATGAAGAGTTGAAAATTAAACAGAACTCAATACAAACTGATTTTTCGTTCAGTTTTATTGAGTTATATATTCAGAGATTAATTACTTTTTCATAGCATATGGTATTTTTGCAAATACTTCTAATGTCTAATAGTTTTTCGTGTTATATATTTGATTAGTTTTTATTAAAGCCTATATTAGATCCTTTATAAGTTTGAAATACACTATTCCGGGAAACAGAGGTTAATTCAGGTACTTTACCGGCTATTCCGGGTTCTCAGTCTGGCTGAGGCTGTACCAGCCTTCATATCAAAGTAATCTAAAAAGGCTAATAAGAACCTCTTTAAGAACAATAATGTGGAAATACATTAATTTATTATTAGTTTGAATATCAATAGATTTCAAGTACAGAACTCAAGTCATCAAGTTTTCAAACTCTTAACTTATATCTAACTTTTATCGAATGCATTAACTAATCATTGAAGTTACTTAACATTTACGTTAATAAAATTTTAATCTCAATAAAAAAATAATTTTCTGTCTAAGATTCACTGATAAATAGAAAAAAGATTTTGAAAAAATAAGAATACAAGGACTTCAACAAACATATCCACTAAAACTATAGTCATTTGATTACTTTTCATCCTATACTGTACTTAATAGAAGAGTTTCTAAAGTTAAGTACTATTTTTAGTAAAAGTATAGTACTTGTAAGGGTTATAACCAGAGACCTCAAAATTATGTGACTTTTATGAGAATTATTTGAATTTATTTGAAATTATTTGACTTTTTAGAGAATTATTTGACTTTATTTGAAATTATGTGACTTTTTACAGATTATGTGACTTGAAATTATTTGAGAACAATTTGTTTTATCTGAGAATTATTTAATATTCAAAGGTTTAATCGTTAAGGAGAAAGCCTTAAGTTTTTAAATTCTCTTTATTTTAATTCTTTGTGAATTTCTAACTTTACTTTAATTTTTCACTTATATTGAATATTAAATAATTCTCAGATAAAACAAATTGTTCTCAAATAATTTCAAAAGTCACATAATCTCTAAAAAGTCACTTAATTCTCACAAAAAAGTCACATAATTTTGAGGTCTCTGGTTATAACTTATAAGCAATAAACCTAATGAGTCGGTGCAATTATGTAATACAAGTAGTAATAAAAAGAGCATCAAATAATGCCGTCAATTAACCTGGAATATGACGAGACCGTCAGCCAAATCACTGTAAAGCCAATTAACATAAGGAGACACACCCAAGCTATTCATCCAATTTCGATACGTCTTTTCTTCACGAGTTTCCTCAATATTTTCCAATTCTAAAGGCTCAGTTGGAATTTCAAGTCCCGGATGATTATTGAAGAGATTTGCGACAAAAGCCAAATTAAGTTTATAAACCCCTTCGACCACATCATGTGGTGTCAAAAAGCTTCTGCAGTCCATTTTTTCCGCCTGTTGTAACATAACTTCTGCTCTTTGCAGAAGATCTTTCTCTCTGAGAGCATCTTTGTTGACACCCAGTCCTGAGGGTGCGATTTGTTTCAAGAGGTGGGTATAGACTTCTGAATCCTTTATATCACTTGTAAAGTTGTGAATACGACGATCGGTTCCACTCTTTTCGAGCTGATAATTAACCCAACGAATCAATATATTTTCCGGCGACAGTCGCAGTAAATCAGACATCTCTTCATTCTCTCCAACAAGTTGTACAAGTCCTGGACAGTGCTCTAAAGTTATTTGGTTGAAAAGTCCTATTCGAATGATTTGCCACAAAAGTCCTAAAACTAAGTGTGGTTTGCCTTTCGACAAGTCGTGCGCATCAATATTAATAATATTACAGCCGATAGCTTGTGAAGAATTAAGTGCTAGCGTTAGGTTTTCATGTTTTGTATATAAAGTTAAATTTTTCTTATTAATAGCTCTCTCGTCAATTGTGTCAGGACATGAATGGTTTATTATTTTGCTGTAAAGTTAGTTTTGCAAAACATAGTTTAGTAATCATTACAATTCAGTCAATAATAACATTTAAAATTGGGTTAATTAAGAGAAAGTGCATACCAGAGCAAAATTCCATCTTTCACTTTATCATATAATCCGCGGCCTTCGGAATCAATTGGCAACAAGTGCTTGAGGTCAGGGTCGTATCCCAAGTGCCTAATTGTTGATAAATGATAACAATTAGCTTAATATAGATTTGAAAAAACTTTTTTTGCTTACGTATTGACCCAATCAGAAAAGGCCACTTGTTCTTCATGTCTGACTGAGTGAGTGGTGCCTTCACTGCTAGCCTCAGACATTCCGCCTAAAGTTTCCAAGTTTTCACGCCTTGAGACCATTGTTTTAAAAGTAAGCGCAACGTCTTGAGACTTCAGATCAGAGCACAATTGTTGGAATTCATTATAGTCTAATCGACCCCTTTTATCCATCGATCGCTTCCGTTCGATTTCATCGATCATTTGCCTGACCTTCCATTGAGGTATTTTCAAGCCTACGATATCAAGAGCCGCCTTTAGCTCACTCACGTCTAAATAGCCATTTCCGTCCCGATCGATCTGATAGATGTCATCAATTATTTATAACTCTTTTACACATAGGCTAACATTCATTTCAGTTAATTAATTCATCACTAATTCACATATTTTTAAGTCCTTCAAAGTTAAGTCTGAAAACAATCTCTTTTTGACAACAAAGTCGGGATTATCTGATTCAAGTAGGAGTTCATAACAGTGGGAGTTCAGCTCATTTGTATGGATCACAAGGAGTAGCGATTATGCTAACGATTAAGTAAGCCTTGAGAATAATTAATTGTTTTAAAAATTATATAACGGATAGCAAAGGTTACTAAGATTTTCTCAGTCATTATAAAGTCTATTCTAACCTATTTTTTGTTTAATTACCGGCAATGATATAATTTGAAACACCTTTCGTACAAAAGTAACTTATAAAGTGTACAAATGATACAAATATTTTAAAATTAGATCATAAAAGCGTTTTTTATTTTTGAATTAAAAATTTGAATACTTTAATAAAATTTTATTGAGTTTGTATTTGTCATTAAGGCTTCAAATTAATGATAGATTTGAGAACTGACTCTAAATCACTATTGAATTAAATATCAATCATGAATGCAAACTCTTTATACCATTTTAATGGTTAAACTAGTTTATAGTGTGCTAATACTGATAAACCATTTCTGTTATTCAAAAATCTTGTCATATATTTGAGTGAGTAGTTTGAAGAAAGGATTTGAAGTAACTCTCAAAGCACTGAAGTGAGTAAAATCCGCTCAAAGTTAGGCATTGAAAGTATGAAATTCAAAAAAGATGTTAAGTTAACCCTTTCTGCAAACGACTCAGTCATTTAGAATACATTAATGAATGAAAACTGTGGTTTTGCATAGTTTGAGATTTATATTTGATAAGCTATAAGAGTCTATACTTTATCGGTAAATCGGACTCTGTTATTAAAAAATAAGTTCCGTTGGTATAACATTACAAAATATTAATGTTGAACCAAACCTGATTTTTGGAAAATAAACAAATAAATCAGATTTTCCTGTATGAGTCAGAATTTTCTCATAAAAGATAATCATTATATTTGCTTATTTACCACAGTTTGTTACAATTCCAATAAACTTAAACACGAGCACACAATGACTCATGTTGTAAGCATGTATTATATGTGCAAATCATATTAAATATCTCAATGGTATTTGTTTTGACGATTTTAATGATCAAAATTTGAAGTAAATGTAAGAATTGGTATAATTTTAGTGAAGCTTCAATGAACTCCATTTAAATGCTGTTTCTCTGACCGATTTTTGCTCATTTTTGTCCGAGAAAGTAAGACTATGGTTATTATACAGCAGACATGTGGGAAATAATACGACTTTAATTTATGAAATTATATATTAGACTTATTTAAATTGAAGTGACGTGAGAATCACTTCAATATCCCGTGGAAAACAATTATAGCATTAGTTAGACTCCAGTTAAAAATGTTTTTAATAAGTTATTAATTTTTATAATTGTTATAATACTAATCCTTATTTTTATTCTACAAGAGCCGCAAAAACTAAGTTTTATGAACTTTATATAAATTAAGAGAAATTTTTTTCATTCATTACGACAATTATTGAGGTTTTTTGAATTTAATGCTCTGTGTGTTTCACTTTAATATAGTTTATCTAAAAAAAAGTCAACTTATATGGAAATACAAATGTTGTTTTCCTGTGGTATAAATTTACAAAATAGCAGTCACTTAAAAACAAGTTAATCAAAACAACTATTTTTAAAAATAATTAGAAGTTTTCCATAATATAGAAGTCTAAATAATATTAAAAGAAAACTTTGAACCAAATCAGATAAATAGCAAATGTTTGACATTAATCATAATCACTGCACAGCTTTACTAAATAGAAAAATAGATTACATAAAAGAAATTAATTGACTAAACAAATACTGAACTCAAAACTAGTACTTAACTTAAATATAAGTTTATTAATCATCAGATATGCAAAAATGCTTAATGTATTGAATGATATACAGAATTCCAAGGATATCGAAATACCAATCAATATAATTGATAATTAGTATTACGTATGAAATAATTTTAATTTTAATTTTTTCCGAGATCTGGTCCTTCGCTTAAATACCACATAAACAGCATATTTAGCATCTGTTAAATGGGGTTTTTATTCAACTAGTTTTACATTAGATTTATCACAAGATTTATGATTATTATTATATTATATATACCGGTATTTTGATTATTATATATATTTTCTAATAGTAGATAAATCAGTGTTTAATAAATGGGTCGAAATATTCATAACTTTTTTATTTGAAATTTGATTAATAAAGTGTAGTCAGAAATGAAAAATTTATAAATTACTCAAAGATTTTGATAAATGAAATTCATTGAAATGGAGACAACTTTGAGATAATCAAATTGCAAGTAAATATTTAATGATTAATTGTAGTGTTAGCCCAACTTCATAAGCATTGCAGCGATGATGCTATAGAAAGGACCTAAAGATACTATTATTTCGATTAATTGATAAATTTTATTACAAGAATAGCAAACGATTCGTTAATAATAAATCAATTATTAGTTAATAACTATTTGATGACAGCTTAAAAATGAGAAACTAAGGAATTATCTTAAAGATAATGACGTGAACCACTTGTCTGAGCCAATCGTCAGCACTATCTCTGAATGTTTCGGTCAAAGCAATGCCTCGTTTGACTCAAATAATTCTTTCTTTTCTTATTAACTCTAATGAATAATAAATGAATTTACTTAAGTATTAAGAGTTAACTTATAAACTGATAATTGATTTTGAAAAAAGCTTCAAAGTTTAGAAAAAGTTTCAATTTTATGATAAGATTTATGATATAAGTAATGCCAAAAATTGCCAATTGTTTCTATAGTGCATTCAATCAATCACATAAAAGTTTACATGAATTTTCAATACTTCAGTCAAAGTAATACATCGGTAATTGACTTTTTGAAACAATCTTTTTAAAAAAAATTTCTCTCAGAAAACCGATGAGTTAAGGCCTACCATCAATTTTTCTAAACAGACAGCTCTGAATTTGGCGAACTTTCAAATTTATGGTCTGATATTTGAAAATCATCTACAGATACATTGAAAATGACACTGCAATTAAGGTTAAAATCGAACAAAAGAGAATATTCTATCCTTTTTTGTCATTTTTGAGGCATTTTAATAACTTTTTAATGATATTTTTTGTGCTCTTTATGTGAACTATAACTGAACTCTCATTAATGATAAACAAAGTTAAGCCAAAATCTAAATAATGTAAAAGTTTATAGATTTACCTGTCATTTAAAATTTATGATGTGTTTAAACTTTAGTAGTTATCTTACGATTAGATTTTATTATCTAAAGCAACGACTCTTTTATGAAATTTGTTTGAAACCACTTTTGTTTGAAAATGTTTATAAAAGAATTTTAGTTTTTCTATTGAAAGAATAATTTTGTTAAAAGTTAAATAAAAACCCAGTCTGTGAAGTGTTTGGAGGAGTGATTGCACCAAACTTTGATTTCACTGTTTAAGGACATGACTAATGATTGACGACATCATCAAATCAAATGATTCATACATTTCATGTTTGTCTGTGCAATACTGCGCCCAAAAATCAATAACATTTTAATTAATTAGAGAACAGAATAAAAGAATTTAAATTATTTTCATACAAATGCTAACTATTCATAAACAGATGAATTATCGAAAGCTTAATAAACTTTATCATAGGTAACAAACATATCGAGACTTTACTAATACCTTAAGTAGTATTTCAAGTGATTAAATATTTCAGTTTCTCATACATTATAACAAAAGGGATAAAAGTTTAGGTTTGGACTAAACGACAATTTAAAATATTGAAAACTTTTCTCAAATTGTTGAGTTTTGAAGTTTTGAATGAAATTAAATGTAAAACTATTATAACATTTATTCATAAGTATTACACAAGAGCTGAACAAAGTTTGTTTAGTAGCAAAAGTGGAGTTCAATTAATATAAAAACCAGTGAATAATTGTAATGAATTAAAAAATAATATAAATTAAAATAAAAAACAGAAAATACTCACGGAATGAAAATGTGTGGAAAGTTCTTCTCGTTGGTCATCAGTCAGCAGGAGATTTGTTCTCTGGTTCGCCATTTTCGGTCTGTTAGTGAGACTGTATGTAAGTGTAGAGTAACAGCTCTTATATAACACTTAAAACGCGTATAAATATGAAAACTTTATACTATAGAGAGAACTGCTATAGAATTATTGCTAATCTTGAAATGTATTGAGACGACGACTAGCACTACGACTAATGCTCTCAGTATTTAAAGCACTTGAGGAAAGCGTTGCTATGAGTGCTGTTTTAGTGCTGAGCCTTTTGTTGACTTCATCGGAATCATATCTCAATGAAATCCGCTCTGTTTTGCCATCTCTGACACCACACCAGTCAGGGTCTGACTAAAACGCCCCTCAGTTATGGCAGACCTGTATGACTAGTTTCCTATTTTTGCATACGTTATGCTAAACTTTTTACTATTGAGCTCTAACGCCGGCAATCGTTTCCCTGCGAGGTATTTAATGATAAGTTACACACGCTATCAATGAATAGCTCTATGAATCAGCCCTTTATTTATTATGTTTTTCCGTTTATTTAAATATAAAAATAATACATTTATTGTATGAAAGTTTAACTTATGAAATGATTTCAATTGTTTACAAATAATAATAACTTAACCTTTTTTTCATGAAAGACTTTCTAACTGTTTGAGTAAATGTTCTCTTTCTTTCAATGCTTTGTTGGCCAGTTCTCTCTCTTTCTTCGTTGGAGACCTTTTCTTCTGTTTCGCTGAAGTGATTCTACGATACGCTTCGATTACTTCTGAGTCAGCGTTTTGCAGCTTTTTGGAGATCTCCTGTCGAGTAATCTCTTTTTTTGCTAAACTTAATAACCGTTTCAAATGTGTCTGATTTTTTGATGTAAGGCTTTTCAGCTCTTGTTGACAGCGCTTCAATTCGATGAGAACCTCGTCCTCATCATTGCTGGTGGACTCGGAACCATTGAGAATGTCGTCCATACTCAGTATTCCATGCTCTTCAAGCTCTTTTCGTATTCTTCTTTCGAGTTGTGCAGTATTTCCCAAATTTAATGATTTAAAAATTTTGTTGTTTGGACTGCCGTTGTTTCCTTTGCTACTATTGGTCTCATTGTCCATACTTTTAGGGTCTATAAGACCACCATTTAATAGATTTTCTTCGATCAGACACGAGACTAAACGTTGGGTCAAAGCACCGAATGATGCTTTATCTGGATCTGAACTATAAAAGGGGCAAAATTTGTTTGAATAAAACTTTTGAAACTCGTTTAATAAAACTATAAAATTAAGACAAAGAGTTATCTCTAATATAAAACCTTATCTCTGTTTAAAACATGAATATAATAGTAATAAATGCAAAACTTACTAATTTTTAGAGCCTTTCTTCGATTTAGTGGACGATTGAGCCACTGATGAACCGCTGGCATTATTGGAAGCACTCAATCCTTTCTTTTTGTCCGCGCCTGAATGTGAGCTCTGCTCCTTTTGGTCGAGTAAGTCGTTGTGTTCCCACTTTAGAGAATAATGTTTTCCCAAATTAGGAATTTTATAGTATTCGGAGTCGTTTTCATATGATTTCAAATGTTCTGTTATGACCTTCAATAACAATAACATAATAATTAACTTTATCTTTATTCCAAATTAAGGGTCATTTAAGTTGAAAATGTTTTGCTTACCTTAATATGATCTGAAGTTATTTCACAACAATAGGGTTCGATATAATTCCAGAATTGATTTGGTATATCGTTCTTCACCGGCAATTTCTTTGACACTGCTTTCTGTTGAGGTTCCGAATAATCAGTGTCTGAATACTTAACCTTAAAACGCAAAAACTTATTAATTGTAAAACTTATGAAAACTTAGGCTCAGTTAATATGAATTACAGGTGTATTTTTGACTTTATGAGGTCGAGAATTATGCATTTTTCCAGTGCTGCTGGTGTTTAAAGGACTGTCTTTAAATTTTTTACTGGGCTTTTCATCAGAATGTTTGCTGCGTTTGCCTGTAATGTCTGACTGCTGTAAATCAAAAAACTAATCAGTTATTATGATTTATTTATTCAAACTCGAGTCTAATTTATACGCAAAATATTTGTTAATTAAAATTTTTTAATCAGCTAATTATTTATAATTATAAATCACAGAACGGTTTCTTTACTTTGATTTTCAAGTGCATAACCTTTCATATAATTTGTTGGCAATTATTAATAACGTGATTAAACATAATTAAGTTTAAGTCATACTATCGATAGTCTTATAAGAGTTTAAATTTAAAGCTATGCTTATCTACAAATAGTCATTGACTGCTTTTCGTACTGAAGACCTCTTTTTCTATTATGATTTATTATTATATATATTTATGAGACTATAAATTACTTCTATTTGTTTTTAAAACAGATTCTGTTGAAAGTCTTCGAGCTATTCCTCAATTCGAGACTCACTGACTATGCAATAAATATTAAGTGCTTTCGAGATATGGAATATCGTTTCCGAGTTAATGATAATTATTATAATAAAATATTTTATTTAACATTGGGTGCATCAGTCCTTTAATAGCTAATTGTTTGCTATCTATTCACACGATTTATTGAAAACAATTGCAAAATAAAGCTTTTGGCTCTCTATTCCTGATCAGCATAAATATGTCTCACATACAGTTAACTTATTAAACGTCATTCTACTCATCCGTTATTTAGAAACTTTTTTCTATTTTTATAACTTTAATATTGAGTTCAATTATATAAATAAATGTCAATTTTTCATCAATTTAAGGCTCCCAAGGCTTCAAATGTAAAAATTAAACATTGGTCTCATTGAATAATTTTATAAAATATTAATTGGTTTGTAAACACATTCTTTAATAGTCAAATCATATCTTTATTAATAGTAAAACCGCTATTTTTATGTAATCATTAACACCATTATTAATAATAATTTATAAATAGTTTCATATTTCATAAAAACTTAAATAATTAATAATTACTCTCTAAGATTTATTTAAATAAATAGTTAGTCTTATATAAAAAGATTAACTTTCAGTGAAATGTGATAAGAGTCACAACTGATTGAGATTTTAATTGTTAATTAGAAGTTATAAGTAATAACATTTGCTTTGAAAGCTGTTTGTAAATGAATCACTCATTAATGATAATAACACTAAAACCGTGCGATTAAACTGTTTTAAATCATTTCCTATTACACTTTTAGTGAGAATTTAATTACTTTTGTTTTATCGATAAAACTTCATAATACTCACAAAAGACTTTTTTGTAAATTGGGATTAAATCATGTTCTGACCGGTTCTGACAAACCTTAAAAATTGTTTTTATACTATAATTTACTACTATTATACTATTTATAATCAATGAATAATTAACTATTTGTAAACTAATTTGATAACATCTGTTTGTGTGTGTTATCAACTTTCAAAAAAGTTATGAAATCATAATTCCGGAAAAGATGAGGAGATATAAGGGTTTGAGAAGTCTTTCAATTTTGCCTTAAATTTATTGATATGAATCTTAAACAATTACTTAAAAATTAATCTGATTTGTTATTTTCAGAGAAATTGTTATCAAATGCAAACTAATTGACTCACAAAATAATGATTTGGAGTCTTAAAAGCTAAAAACATTTTTATTTTGATTTATTAAACGCATTCTTTAAAGTTTTGTTTATTATGACTTCATTTAAAGTGGTATTTAATCTGATAATTATAAGATATAATTACATATATGTATGTGACTGAATGTTAATTGAATGAGTTCAATGCCATATATTATAAACACATTTTATGCTTACACGTGATTCTATTTCCGGATTTTTTCTACATTATTAATAAAACATTTGGGTAATAGTAGAGCATTAGTTCCCACATTTTTTAACCGATTCTTGTTCAGAATCACCAAAGAAGCAAAGATATGCTCTAAGAAATTAGATCAACATTTTTCGAGTTATTCGACTTTAAAATCAATTTTATATTGCATTAAAGACCGATTATATAACGTCAAGGACGTGTTGTAGAAGGTCAACATTTTTAACCATGCTACTTCAGCAGCTCGATCATCAATTTTTATAAATGCTGATTAAGAATATTAAATTTTTTTATTATCATAGATCGAGAGTTTATTAATTTTTAATTAAATCCAAATATTGTATTTGATTTGATATGCTGTACAGTAGACTCTCGTTATAATCAAACCCCAAAATCCGTTCCCTATAATGAGAGTCTACTGTTAATTGTTTTTGCCTTAAGTATTAATTGTCAGCCAAATAGCAATTCATATATATGTTGAGAACAGAGAATTTCTTAATTCAGTTTCGAAACTCAAATACAGTATCACTTTTGATATCTATTTTTAAATACTTTCTCAAAACTTCAATCATTAAAACCATTAAAACATAATATCGTCTATTAATTCAAATTTGAAGTATTTTTTATGCAAAAACTGTAACCAAAACGATAACAATTGCGTATACTTTTGAAATCAATAGTTTTATAATTGATTTTCTGATATATTACTAATAATTATTAAAATGTGATAAATATTAATAAATACGAAAACCAATGACAAAAAGAAATACCATTTTATTGAGCGCTCGTTTGTCTCTGTTTTTGGTGTCGTACCAGTTGAGCAAAGCTTCCATTTCTGTCTCAAGAAGTCTCTGCCGCTTAACAACAGAGACCAGAAGTGTTTCCAACTCGAGCTGCAAAACATCCAAATCTTCAGAACCAATGCTTTCGTCTTCGTTTCGCTGAACCACTAAATGGTGCAAACAATTGAATTGACAATAAATGCAATAACAATGAATGCCATACCGGAGGCAAATCTGGGACATTGTCTCATGTGATCGATTGGCTTGAAGTCCAAGAACTGTAGCGGACAGTCGTCTATGTCTGCGCTCTCCCTCTCTTTCTTTCCCTTTCCTTTCATTTCTAAATAATTCACATTTAACTCAACTCTGATTTCAATCCTTTTATTCTCTATTAATTAATTAATTAATTAATTATTACCGATTTTATATAAATATTTTATATTTATATTTATGTTTACAAAACAGCTGACATTTTCTTTAGTGTAACTCAAATCACAATTCAACACAAATAACGTCCAAATTAATCATTAGTTAAATAGTGATTCAAAGTTTTGTGACTAACTCTAAAAATAGTTTTTAATATAACGAAAAATTGTGATATTATTACGAAAATACTTCAATTTTTAATAATTAATATAAAATTATTGTTCTGTATGAATGGTCTCAACAAATCTGATAAAACGAGAGGAAATTATTTCTTGAAATGAGAGGCTTTAGGCTTAAGTTTGGAACAATTGAATTCACGCATAAAGTTTAGACTCTGTTTAAGATTTTCTCCATTTAGTAATAATTAGTAATAAAAATAGACTTAAAACAGTTTCGCCTTAGAATGCATTTTACTGTAATACTGTATAGAAAGATATGCTAATAATATCTGAATATTTACAAAACTTTTCATACAAAACATGGTTTTATGACATTATGAGTTCTGATACTACACTATATTAACCACTTTAAAGAGAAATATGAATAAACTCTTGAATACATTACTACCCGTTCTGGTCATCACAAACCTTAACAGCATTTCTAATGATTCAAATTGAAAACACGCCTACAATTGATTCCTCAAAAATGTAAGTGGACAACAGCCCCTCTTTGCCCCCTTTGCAATGATTACATCTGATAAACACCAGTAAATTAATGCAACTATTTTGAGCTGAGTAAACAAGTCATAAATTGGAAATATCTGATTCGTGAGCTAGTTGTCTACCTGCCTGACCTCCCCCAGAATGACTTGAGCTGACCTCAGGTCTGTTCCTTCACGACTTAATGTATTCTTATGTGATACAAAGTTCGTCACATGAGCTGACCTCACTTCACCCTAACTAATTGATTGTTAGAGATAAACTTAGTTCAAAGGTTATGTTAGACTAAATGCTGTAATAACTCACTATAATTACTATAATTAACATTTCAATGAATTGTCAGTTTATAACAAAATATATGAGTGAAAGGCAAACCTGTTTAAGTACTATTCGTATTCGTATCACAATCTCTTTTGTTTCACACAATAATTTTTCTATGTATTTGAATTATTTTTTGTCATTTAGTTTTGAATATTCCAGAATTTATATCTAAGAAATAGACTTTTCGTATGGCTTTCATTGTAAAGTTTGTAAAGTGGAAACCCATTTATCTTATCTGATTGTTATTTTAATAAATATATTGATCGTATTTTAAGGCCAAGCAATATATAGTGAATTTGATTAATTTTTGTATTTAGTTCCAGTTCTAGTTAGAGTTAAAACGCATTTTTGATCCATTTTCTGTCGAAAACAAGAAATAATTTGTATAGAATAGTATTTAAAATGACTTTTTTTATAACTACCAACTTATACAATAATATAATGAATTACATTATTTGAATAAAGATTGTGACCATTTTTGCAACAAAAGAAGCACTTATACAAAGCAAAGCAAATGAACTATTAATAACCGGTACATAAAAGGGTAAAATATCTTACAATAAAATTAAGTGCTGCCAAAATTTGGTTTGATCTGTATTTTAATTATTGTATAACTAATGATATATAATGAAGAAATGGCACATTTCAGGAAAAACTAAAAACAGAAATCAAAACACAAGAGTATTTACCACTTGTATAACAAAATGGCACAAAAATATACAGATTTAAAGTTGTTATTCATTAAAATGCTATTTTCAGTCTTTGTCAATGAAAACAATTATCAGTTGCGATGAAATGAACATAAATGCAAATGTGAATGAATTTGGCGAATGTTCTGATGATGCGATACAATAACTTGTGACAGTTCACTATACATATAGGAATCATCGTATAGATGAACAAATGGCTATTTATTATATTTACAGTAAGAGTATTGTTGTTACCAATGATTAATAACCGATCAAATATACAAACTTAGAACAGTTCGATACAAACTCAGAACAGTTCCTATAATTGCTATTTGAGAGCTGCACTCATTTAGATGAACTATAAAAGTTATTCGATGGCATTCTAGGATTAGTTCCACTGCTAGTGTTTGACGTATTATTAGAAGTTCGAGTGTTTGTTGCATACAATTGCTGTTGAAAGTTATGGTATTGAATTGCATAGTTTGGGTCTGAATTCATAGGAGCTATGAATGGCGTCTGTTTATAGTTATACGAGTGACCCACTGAAGGTGGCAGAGGTTGGGCCGCATCTGGAGCCAGGCCTACGGGAGACATAGGACCAGAAGCTGATTGTTTCATATTTG
>JAQGCH010000677.1:0-20565 GCA_034699485.1 Nanhermannia elegantula | reverse complement strand
GTTTAGAGGATGAAAGTGATGAGGACTACGATGAAGAAGAAGAATCCGATGAAGAAGATGAAGAGGAGAGCTCTTCAGAAGCGTCTGATAGTGAGAGTAGTGTTGAAGTGAAGCCAATTTCAAATTCACGTCCTGTGAAAGCAAACGCAACAAATTTGATTGTAAAGAAAGAAGAACTCAACGAACGAAAAGCTAAACCGAAAGCCACTAAAGAAAACAAACCAATTGCAAGCACTGCTCCAGCCGTTGATTTATTACTCGATTTGGACGACATGTCTTCGATGCCAACCAATGCTTCCATTCTTTTGTCTCCAATGGGTTCGCTTCCAGCGCAGGCAACGCCTACCCCTTCAGGCCCGTATCGAATTGTTGAGACGGCAGAAAAAATCCCGACAACAACTTATGAGTTGATTGCATTGACCGCCAAATTCAAAATTATTTATCGTTTTCCACGAATGCGTGAAGGAATACAAACACTGGTTGAGCTCATCATCACCAGTGATGTCGACGAAACCATGACTATAAGTGGCGCCAATTCTATAGAATTCAAAGGCTTGCAGGGAAGCGAACCATCACTTAAATTAACTTCTGGTGAAATAAAATTACTAACACTTGGAATTGACTTCAATGAGTCGCCGTCACAAGGAATTGAAATTACAATTAATAACGCACTTAAAGCAAAATTAGTTGCGCCTATCGGTGAAATATTAACACCCGTTATATTCTCTGATTTGGAGAGCTTTAAGTCAGAACAGCTTAAGCTCAAAGGTATGAACGAAGTCGTCGAAAAAATAACGCTAAATAATGAATTAAGAGATGATTTAATTAGCGATACATTACTGAAAAATGCAAATTTGGGAACCAATAAGTTTTTTGAGACAAATATACTGAGGTTTTCCGGAGCGACTCTCAAATTCAAAAGTTTAGTTTTGGTTACAATTGAGAAACAAGAAAATACTATTAAGCAAACGGTTAACTGCGAAAAAATGATAATCGGATCAATGCTATCAAAAATTCTTAAAGACTCCTTTCTTAAGCTATAGAATCAAATGAATGGTATTTTGTTTATCAAAATTATATTATAATAAAAAAATTTTAATTTTAATTGAAATAATTTTATTGCTAAATAAATAAGAATTATCAAAATAAATAAATAAATTGCAATTCATTTTTTCTTAACTAATTACTTATTCAACTCATAAGTGCCGTCGCTCTGAACCAATAAATTATTATTAGTTTTGTCTTCTTTTATCTTAAAGTCGTCCACAAACTCATCGAGTGCTGCATTGATTTCTTCAATAGAGTAAGAAATTCTTTTCTTAAGACTCTCCGCATTTGTTAAGAGCTCATTAATACGTTTTGCGCTTACAATTGGTTTCCATTGAGATATTTTCTTTAATTTTTTGCCTTTTATAGGAATCCTATAGAGTTTATTCGCAGTTTCGTTCAAAAGAGCGCTTTGATCATTGGCTGTGTTTATTAAATAAGTAACAAATTTGTGAGTCTTGAGCAGCAATATGTCAAAGAAGAAAAGTCGACCACTTCTTGAAGCCTTATATAGTCGTTGAATACGCAGATCAAGCTCTTCGAGTCTGGGGATTAATGTTATCAAACAGTGTTCCGCAATCTTTAATGAATTCATTTGCTGGTGAAATAGGTTTATCTCTATATCATTGAAGGTCTTCTTCTTTCGTTTGTCATAACGTTTTCTCCCTTTTATAGCTGGACTTTCAAAGTTCGGCTTCTTTTGGTTGAACTTTTGTTCATTTTGTGACGAAATAGTTGTGATGTTGTTCTTTGTCTTTCTCTCATCGAATAAATTTGTTTGTACAATAGGTTTGATTGTCAATTGCACGCTATGTTGTGAATGCCTTGACTTCAATTTCATTTTAGATCCATTTTTAGGCTGAGAAGAAGTCACAAGGTTTTCAACTGTGAGCAACCGATCTTCGATTGTTGTCGGATATGTGGTCCATGAAAAGGCATTATTTAAACAAATCGCTAAAAAGTATAAAAGAAGAGAAGTTTGTAAAACTTGTTATATATTGAACGAAACAATTGTTAAACAGGAAAATACGTACTGTGAAAGTATACGATTAAGTTGAGTAAACTTTCTATCCTCATATTTCTTCATAAGTTATAAACGCTTTTATCAGTCAAGTTCTTCATATATTTGTCTGTGATTTGAAAATAACTTTTCATCTCAGTTTGTATTAGTATTTGTTCACTTTTTTCTTGATGGGCGTCAACTCTTTAAAATACTAACTAAACTATATTTGTGCGGAACCAGTTTCAAGGCTGGGAATAGTGCTGATTATTATTTGGTCCTATAATGATAGTAATATTCAAATATCAAAATTTTAAATTTTATTGTAATCGATGGGGAAAATATGATTTTATATTATAAATATCATCAGTTTTTTATCTTATTATTAATCATTATAAACAATGATAAGAGTCCTTTTTATACATTAGATCAACGGTTCCCTAACTTTTTGGGGTTGGGGAACACTTTGGGATATGAAACTAATTTGCGGATCACCAATGTTTAAGTATAGTATTATAAATTATTTATTTAAACAATATGTTTGCCTTTAACATTACATTTCTTAAAACATTCTGCTTTAAAATTATAACTTTTTTGGCGGATCACCTGGACTTGTTCCATGGGCACCAGTGCTCCGCCAAATCGAGTTTGTCAATTGCTGTTTTAGAAATTGGTGGAAAAGTCCTCAAACATTTTAAAAAATAATATATGAATTACAATAAAAACTTGTTTCTAAAGAATGTGAATTAAATATAATTTTCAATAAGTTAGAAATCTTTCTAAATTTAAGGTCAAGTTTATTAAATATCTTTTAGATAAACTCTTTGAACTAAAGTTCAAGATTTATTCATTTTGTTTCAAGAGTTATCTTAAACTTTATTTACATTAAATTTTTTAAAAATTTGAGTTAAAAAATTTTATTACTTGGGTTTAATATTTTCTCTCATTCGTGTCTATTTGTGTAATCTCTCATTCTATTAATCATTAATTTATAAACGGAAGAGAATATGAATGTTTGATATCTAATCGATAACTCAATATTGAATTTATAAGACAAAGAAAAAATGAGATACTGTCTGGAAAAAATTCTTTACATTCCTTATGATGCTTAAGAGGCGGATATTCTTTTATTTAAATTACTATCAAATGTTATTTTGGAAGATTTCAAGTTGAGAACTAAGACCTGACAAAGAGTTTAGTGAAGGATAAAATTTTTTGAATAAAATGAAAGAGTTTTGAACTATAATTCCTAATAAGCATTCTTTTACCACCGGTTCTAATGTTAATATAAGAATACTCAAAGAGTTTTTGACCACACAGTTGAATAATAATAAAATATATGACACATTGAAAAGATCAAACTCCCATTTAGTATTCGTAACTTCTTAAGAAGTTAAGATCTATAAGCAAACACTTTATTTTGAGTGAAGAATCTCTAAGAATTTAGATGTCAATCAAAATTTACTTTCTTTATTGGCCGCTCTTTCAAAATATATAAGGAATTTGAAATATCTTTTAAAAGTTGAAGAAATCATTTTTCTTTTCTATTATTTAACTTGAAAGTTGAAAAATACTTATTCTCTGAATTTTTATTCTGATTGATTAATGACTTAATTAGTTCAATATTAAAACACTTTTTGGTGGTAAACATTTTGATAATCAGTTTTATTTTATAATTGGGTTTTGATGTTTCTCCTAAATAGACGAATGAATCAAAATTCGTTTTTCTTTAATTGGCTTATAAAAGAAAATTCTTTAACTATAAATATTAAAAGAAATATATATCTCAGAGGGGTTTCTCACCACATGATGTACTTTAGCAATGAGTTGGCATTGAAATCAAAATTGATATCAGGAATGTTATGCCTATCGCTTCGTAGGAAAATAGTCAGAAAACAATACCTTTAATTATCGACAGGTCTAGTGCTTCAAATTTAAAATACACAATAAGTAATATTAACACAATTGAAGGTATGAAAACTTTGTCCATGAATTGACACAATCTTTAATTAATAATCACTTTCTTAAAAATATGACAATTCTAACAAAAGAAGCTATTTATAAAATTAACACAAGTTTTCAAGTTGTTTATCAGCCTTAGTGATAGATTATTATTGTTATAATTAAAACAGCTTTTAAAATTCAATATTAATTGTGAAGAATTAACTCTAGTAGTAGTTGAATGAAAGTTTTAGCACTATATTAAGAAAAAACTACTTTAAAATGTACTTATATTTTGACAAAAAATTCAAACTGAACATAACTTCGATTTAAAAAAAAGTTCGCTTTATTAGGTTCTTGAAAATGATGTATAAAATTTGTTTTTATTAACTTGAATTTATTTACAATGAACCCAATGTATCGATTGATTTTTATTAATAAATATTCTTATTACCGGTATTATATATTTTAGTCTTAATTTTTTAGCCCTTATTTAAAGAATTTGTTCAATTCTTTTTTAATATTAAAAATTAAAGCTGCAACTAGTTCGTGCTTTTGCAACCCAAACCAACACGAAAATTTCTTTTCTTGACCCAAACCAAACCAACCCAAACATTTAAAGCTTTGACCCAAACCAACTTAAACTGGAAAATATTCAATCAACCCAAACCCAACTCAACCCAACCCAGAAGACTACTGTATAATCAATTTCAATAAATTTTTTATTCAAAAATTACAAATCAAATAATTTATCTTAATTTAATGCGTTTGACAGGAGTGAGTCTTTAAACAGGTGACAGGCTTTCAAAATATATTAGTTTAATTTATTCAAATTATAATTTTTAGATCAACTTTTCTTTAAATTCTGACAGAAATACGAATCAAATGGGTTAGGGTTTGGGTTCACAAATGTCAAACCAACTGCAAAATTTTGAAATCTCGGCCCAAACCAACCCAACCCGTTTGGAACCCAAACCAGTTGCATCTTTATTGAAAATTGATCAATAATTACTTTGTTAGTTTTTAATGGTTTTCAATAGAAAGCTACAAATAATTGTTGTTATTTACGAATAAATTAGAAACACTTATTTTCATCAATGAATTTACAGTGTACTGAACCGCACTAAACTACGATACAGCACAGTACTAATATTTTGATTCTTTATTTGTTTTACAGAACAAATTGACTTTCCCTCAAAAGTTGACCTTATAATCAAAACTTTAAAAATTTATCTTTTATTTGTTCAGCTTATTCATGAAAGTAATGAACTTTAAATTTAATTTAAAACGAAACATTGCCTTCATTCCAACAAATTATATGCTTTATTTAAAATTTAACTTTCCTCAGTTATAACGCATACAAAAGTTGTTATTATTATGCATCAAATGAATACACTATTTTGCACCATACACTATTCTAATACTGTAAAATGAAAATAGTATTTTAAATGTGCTATATTTTTAAGTTTGTTCCGCTTATAATTTAGACAATCGAAGAATTAAATGGCAATAAAATCCTTGTCTATTTTCATGCTATTGTCTATTGCTTACATTTCAATTAGAGGTCGGTATTTTGAGAGTTTCGATTTTCACAATTTTGGGAGTGCTATCGATCGGGATCGAGAGTCATTTCGAGTCCCCAAAAGTCTCGAAAAAATTTTAATGTCATTTTAGATTTGAATTTTTACCAAAAATGTTTATTTATCTATAAAAAAAATGTCAGAATATATTATAATTATAGGCTATTTAAAGGAGTATTAATTGTTAATGAGGATACGATTTATCGGTTAAAATAAGTTTTTTGGTAAGGTTTTACTTTAGTGGTCAGGACTTTATTTTAGGCATTAATTTATGGCAGATATCGGTATTCCACTAAATCATATTATAAATGTCGTGCTATGATATAGCAGTGCATTTCATACCTGCAATAGTTCTTAAATCTATAAAGTATGGCCTAAAATAAAGTCCTGATCACTAAAGTAAAACCTTACCAAAAAACTTATTTTAACCGATAAATCGTATCCCCAATTATTAAGTATTTGAAACTTTTCTCAAAAAACCAATTTGTTAACTAAATTAAGCGGTGAGTAATTTTTAATGAGCAAATTCGGCGCTTACAAAAATATTTTTTAGACACAATGTAATACACTGGCAATACTAACATATTTTTTTGTCAGTTTTGCAATTTTGTGTCATCAATAGAATAAGTCAGTGTTTGAGTTAAACGAGATTTATTTCAATTTTATATGAAATATCATTTAATTCAAAAGTTATTTAAAAGATATAAGTCGTTATTCAAAATAATAGACAACTAAATAGTTATTTGAAACCTAACAATTTTTGAAAAAACCTTTAATATGTACCGAAATGCAGTTATATTTGATGCTGTATGATTTTCTGATAACTTGTTTTTAATTTGCTTCAATCAACAATTCATTTTTTATTGATTTATAAAATAATGAGAATTTTATAGTTTGTTACTAAAGTAAAATAGCCTAAAGTTTTTGAATTTGGGATTTCGAGAGTCTCGCGAGACTCGATTGCTTTCGATCGGGATCGAGAGTTGAAATTCCTGATCGAGATTGAGACCCTCGAACTCTCGTACCGACCATTAATTTCGATGTATTTTATTGTAGCGTTGATTTAGACCTTCAATTGTCTACAAGTGTAAAATTTAATTTATATTTCAGACATTAAGAGATAATCCTTAAGTTCATTAGGAATAAAAAGCATATTAACCAAAGGCAACAAATTTTTTCCATGTCTAGACTTTCTAATAGATAATCTGCACAATTGTTTCAAACTTTTCATACCATAATGCAATTTAACCAATTTATCCATCTGTTCAATAATGAATGGTGTGTCTAAATCTGGATTTTCGAAGTTATCTTTGAGAGTACGATAGTTATCAACAATTTTTCCACAACCGGCTAATATACACATAACAGCACAGGCGTAAATACGTTTTCCGCGGTCTCCGCGAGGCTTAAATAAATCGGGATCAACATTATGGGACATCTTATTAAATCTTGTGCCAGAATTGAGCAGAAGTCTTGTCGCTTCATAATGTCCGTAAAGTATAGCGGCGTCAATAGGCATCTGTCCGTCTGCATCCTTCAGGTTTACATCTGCACCACTTTCTATCATTAATTTAATACAACTAATGTGTCTGTTGTCCAGACTGTCGTTAACCATTACATCATGCAATGGCGTCCAACCCATTGCTGTTTTTATATTAGGTTTCGCTTTATTATTGAGTAAAATTTTAACGATATTTAAATAGCCCTTTGAAACCGCCAAATGAATAGGTCTTAACTGATAGGGACCACCAATAGCTGGGATTTCCATTCTGTCGGCTGCGTTCACATCCGCTCCATTTTCCAATAGAATTTTAACACATTCCTCGTGACCCAATTCTGTGGCCAAATGTAATGGCGTATATCCGTCCTCATTAATCATGCTTTTTGTTGGCTTTTTCTCAATAACTAATTTTTCTAATCCTACAAAATCATTGTTTCTAATAGTTTCAAAAATGGCATTTGTCTGCTCATCCATTGTGATTGAAATGCCTGGCGAACAGTTACCCATATTCTTAACCTCTGATTATGATACATATATTTGACGCTTCAATTATTAAAGAGAATGTGTGGCAAATGTCACAGCTATATCATGATCGATGTGTTTGTTATGTGTCTTGATTTAGTAGCAACCGATTCAATCAATACTGCATAACGTTCTGCACTGTTTTGTAAACACATTTGTTGTCTAAAACAGCTTTCGTTTCTAGAATACATTCTCTTCCAAAGTTGGTTTTTTTCTTTTAGGGGGGATTACAAGAAATAATCTAAGCTTTCAAATTGGGTATAAAGAAATGCTTTCCCTCAACTCCAGACAGCTCTAACAGACAAACTTTCTGGGGGAGAAAAGAAGCAGGTCTGGTCATAACTCTGGCCTTACCTTTGCATTGTATAAAACTTATGCATAACTAAACAGAAACAGCATTAAAATCGATCGATAGATAGTTAATGAAAATGTATTTGTAATGACTGTAAGTGTCGATATAGTAAATGACAAAACTTTTATCGATATTATATAAGCTCATTTCATAGTAATATAATCTAATTTTGGTATAAGTTTGGTATGGCATATAAAAATTTCTTACAAGGAGGGTATAAATCGAAAATTTTAATAAAACTTATGTCAAACTAAATACTAATAAAATAATGAATTTAGACTTAGAAATTAGCTAAGGAAAATCACTTTCACAAATGTTCACAATCAAACATCTGTCAATTCAATAGATTTGTTATTAACAGTTACTCTCTAATAGCAAATGAATATATGGTTCAATATTGTAAACTGTGTATAAAGAAGTTCCCGAAATCCCACTTACAAGTGTTATACATTCAGTTTATCGAGTTGAGTAATTTGATATCATAATTATCCACCTTGGATCCGAATTTGATCACTTCTGGCCAAATACCCACAGGAGTAGTCAACCCCTGCAATCGATACCTTATTAAATTGATCTCATCGGCCTGAGTAGTATAATATGACACTTGGCCTCTACCTTGGCGTACTTGATTCCATTACTTGTTATTTTGCATATAACTACTTTTAAATCTATTGAGTTAACAAATGTTTGATTGTACACCAAGTTGTCAAATGAAAGCTAATTTCTAAGTTAAAATTCATTGTTTTATTAGTACATCGTTTGACATAAGTTTCACTAAAATTTTTGATTTACATATCCTATACCCTCTTTGTTAGAATGCTAAACATACGTCCACAAGTTGAAAATCGATGTTTCAGTCAATTAATATAATTTATTATTGGATTATATTATGATTCTTGTGAATGAATCTATGATTTCGAAAAGTATATGAAATCACGAATTGATTAAATGTTAATATATTTGATGTCGAAATAATATTACGAAACTCCAAATGAACTATAGATCTAATAAAAGTTAATAATCTGTTATTATTATCGGATAAATAAAACATTCTCTTAACTAAACTAATGATATGTGTCAATAGACAATATCATCCATTCATTATTCAGAAAATGATCAAAATTAAAGACTAAATGATTTTAAAATTTTAATTGACGGAAAACTTCTGTCCTTCCCTATTTCTAATGTTTTAACTGAGTCTGAGACGATTGACCGCAATAAATGGGGCGAACTTTTTAATTTAAAGTTTATTTTAAAGGCAATATATGTCACTCTGAGTTCATGATATGCTGACGTCTCTAATATTTTAACTATTAATTTATTTATATTAAGCCTTTATTGAGCTAAAGTGACAAATTCATTTATCGCCTTTAAAATGGATTTATGCCCCATGCTATGGGAAATCCTCTTGTAAAGGTAGTAATTCAGACGCGAAGTCTTTTTAAAAATTTTACTCAAAGCTGAATATGAGCTTAACATTAATAATGTTAAAGCCTAGGAAAAGATTCTTATTATTAAACATAAAGTGATAAAACTCTTTTATAATTAAATGAAAATGCATTAGTATTTAAAAACATTATCTGATAGACTGAATGCTCAAACGTTAATACAATAGAAATTTGACCATAAATACTACCACAAATTTTTATAAATTATTTATTAAATTAGTCTTTATTTCAAAAGTATTGAAAAGCATAACATGAAAGCAAACTTAAAGTTATTGTCTTTAAGTCTTTAACAAATACACTATTAAAGAGAACAAATAATTTAAACATTATAAATAATAATCGATGTAATAATTATTGTTATTAAATTTTTAATTGAACGAAAACTTATTGAATAAGTTTTTAATTGAAAGCAGCTGAGTATATGATTTAATAAATTAATCCAAACAAACACACGAATGACTTATGCCTTCTGTGCAGCGATTTGGCTACATTTGCAACATATTTTGCATTACATTTAATCGAATGGTTAAATCGCTTCCAGGACTTTTAAATGAGTTAAAGTGCACTTTTTTAAATATACTCTGTAATATTATATTGACAAATAAACTATATTTGGTATATAATATAATATTTGTGTATCTAAATAGTTAGGTTTTGTTCTTCTCTCTTGATATCACGAATTTCTTGCTTATAAACAAAATAATAACTCGGAGTTCGCATTCTCTATAATTAAATTGAATAATTAATTAAAATGATCAATAATTGTAACTTATAGTAGACTCACCACATCGCGCATCGCTCTATTAGCGCCCGATTGTATTAAAATTCTACCAATTTCTTCAACTAAACTACTGGCCATAGCATAATGAAGTGGTGTTCGACCGAGCTTTTAAAAGTAGAAAAAAATAATAAATAGTATTTGAAAATTGTATTAAGAAAACATTTATAAGGCATACGTTATCGGGAGTATTAACAGCTTTAGGGTTAGCATTAATTAAAGTTTCAATAATTTCAATGTTAGCAAATATAACAGCGATATGCAGAGCACATCTTCCTCTTTCGCTTTTGGCTACCACTAAATTTTTGTCAGCAGTGGTCAGATTTATAACTCCTTCTACATAACCGTGTCTTATGAATGTATGCAATTCTTCTCGATTTTTCTATAGTCAGAAAATAACAAAACATTTCATTAAATATTAAAAATTTTTACATCTCTTTAAAACTAAATCACCTGAAACTGAGCCAAATTCTGGATAGTGTTGGTCATAGTCGTGACATTATTTTTCTTAAGAGTTGCGATCACATCATGTCCTTCTGAGTCCACAACATTTAGTAAGTTATTATAGCCTTCAAGAGCTAACGTCTGAACAAATGCTATATTTTCTTTGACAAATGCGTCCAAAATATACTGATCAATAACTTGTAAATTATCTTTAATTCCATTTTCCACAGAAATATCACGTATTGTTCTGTATTTTGCATCTCTTTCTGGTATAAGATATTCGGCTTGACTTAACATATTGTAAAATACTGTTCTTCTTTGCGGTTTGACCGCAACCAAATGCAAGACTGTCTGTCCGTTTTGATCTTTAATATCAGTCAAATCATAACCAGAAGAGTTCTCTCCATTCATTATGTTTGACCCGATGGGAGGTCTGGCATCTTGTACACTCTCAATAACACTTCCAGTCATAGTAATGTCGTCAGTACTGCTCATTTGTCTGTCGAAACTCCTCTGAAGCCTAACTTTCTCCTCTTTAAGTGATCTTTGGAACTCATTGGACATCGTCTCAAAATCTTCGTCATCTGCCAACTGTTCGTCAGTTTTTATTGTGTTGTAAGATGACTGAGAGAATGAACGGCTGAAGGTTTTACCCTTTCTTAAGCGGGAACGTCGAGATTCAGCGTCGACATGAACTTCTGCATCAACTTCTTGTTGGTTTGATTGTTTTGGTGAAGTCATTGGAGAATCTGTTTCATCATTAGTTGGTGTCAGTCCTAAAGAGAAATCATTTTCTTATAGAATGCAATCAAATGTAATCAGAATAGAGGAAACTCACGCGACTCAATGTCAGCAGTGGGTGGTCTTTGCCATACTTCCACATTATCACGATTTTCGGCACTACTGTCAGTGGGAGGCATATAGTTCTCGAGCAATTCCCTTATAGTAAGCTCTCCGGGATGTTGTTTATAATATTCGGGACTTCGACCACTCTATATGTGTACCGTTGTGTACAATAACATATTTATTATTTTTTTATAACAAATAATTTTAATGAAATATCAATAATTGTGAAAAGTTAGTTCAGTTTCCATGAAATGAACGATTAGTTATATTAAAGTTTTATATGAACATTAAATTGAAAATAGCATTAACTTATCAAACATTTCATTTGAATAATAGAAAATCGATTAATTACCTTATCTTTGAGTCCCGGATTCGCGCCCGCAGTTTCTAATATCCGGTAAAATTGCTTTTGTTCGTCATTCATAACAGCGGAGTAATGCAATGGAGTTCTTCCTTCCTGATAGAGAAAAAAGACTTATAGAACAAATTGGTATCAGTTTTATTAGAAGTAAACATAATTAATCCATCAAAACAAATATGAATTAAAGCTAACATTATCGGGTCCATTGATTGTCTCTGGAAATTGAGCGATGATGTAAACCATAACTTCTATATGACCGTGAAGTACAGCCAAATGAAGAGGACTGGCACCGAAATGATCTCGACTTAACGCAAATCGTTTACGAGTTAAGATATGCTTCACTTCGTTTAAGTTGCCTCTAATGACAGTTTCGTGAACTGTTCGTATTTTCGCCATATAAGTTGGTACTAATTCGAGAAAATCCTGCACTTGTTTATTAGATGATGTCCTGCCGATTAAGCGTTCGCCCTGACCTGCAATCACTACGTGCTCTAATCTGAGTAGATCTCCCTCTACGAGCCAATGATCGATCAATTCATTGAGACGATCGTCTATTGTTTAGATAAGTAAATAACTTTTTTTGCCAAACAAATTAATTTTTATTAGAAAATAATTTACTGCAAGTTAATGGTAATCAAACTTCTCTTTTAAAATATCGATGAAAAGACTAAAAGGTTAAGCTTTTGAATATAAATGAATTCTTTATATGAAAGTTATGAGACTCTTTAGGTCATTGACAAAAATATGAAATGAAAGTAAAAATTGAAAGAAAGAATTTGAATTCCTTCTACCAATACATTTGAAGTGTTACTGGTTTCAAGTCAACAAATTGTAATACTCGAGAAGATTTATGTAATTGTATAAATATTTACAAATTTATGTATTAAATAATAAATCTTTATTATTCTTTGACCACTTCATTCAATAGCGTCTTTAACTAAATAATATTAATCACAGAAAAATTCATAACTTTTGTGAATTTATAGAAATCTGATTCGTCAATGAAATTGTTGGACTTTTCCTATTTTGAGATTTGCTTCAATTTATTTTAATCTTTTATACCTTAAGTAAGTCATAAATGAACATAAAGTCATTCTCTAATGAAAAAGTCTTAACATTACTGTAAGTGAATCCGTCATAGGATAGGACTTAACAAAGAAAATTGATACTGAAGGCATGTAAAAATATCGCATTTTAATACTTGTACTGTATTAACTCGAATAAATTAAAGTCTCATCAATGAGTGCTCTCTAATTAAAATAGTTAATAAAGCATTTTTTGAAATGACTTATAATTAACGTTATATTTGCATAAATTACTCTGTATTTTTACGCGATCAAAAAGATCGCTTATAGATTTGTTCTGTCTGTTTGTCGCCAAATAGACCTCGAAAATGGTAAGAGCTATCAAAAAGCTCATTTTATATTGAGTGTCCTGATAAAATGACGACAAAAGTCTATGTCCAGCGACAAGTGGCAAAAATACTTCAGGATCGCGCTTTTGTAAACAGTCATAGACTATATACTTTCCCTTGTTAATATTTAGGAAGCTAAGCTATTTTTTTGATATAATGCATTATAAAGAACCAAATGTGGACTCAATTTAATTTAGTGGAATGTAATGGAAACGGAATCAAAATTGAAAATTTGAATGGATGTGGAATGAAATAAACGAAATTGAAGCGGATGTATAGTGAATTTGAGATTGAATTTTTAAATTAGCATCGATCTAAATATAATCAATAATAGTCAATTTGATTTTATCTCAACTTTTATGTATTGTTCATTCCTTTATAAGATAATTGAATACAAACATTATCAAAATAAGTTATTCAAACAATTATCGAAAGCTTACTATTGATTAAAAATTGTGTTTTTAAAAATCACTTACAATCAATTCTAGATTTGAGCCAAAAAACTTTGGCTCTTTAGGAACATTAAAAGCTAAACAGCCCTACACTACTCAATACGTCTTAATAATATTCATAAATAAACTTAAAAGAGTTAACCCTATTTGTATAGTATAACTAAAATATTATTAAATCTGTTATTACTTTATGGAAAAATTTTAAATTTGAATTAAATAACCAATTATTTAGATTTTGAATTACAAATGAAAAAGTTTGACTTTTGTCAGTTCGTCTGATAATTAATTACTCGCAAAGCACTAATTGAATTCAATTTTCGAAAACTGGAAAAATTTTCCAAAAGATTAAACTATAGATAACTTTAGGTTTTGGATCCATTCTAAAAAAAGTAGATTTAAGGCATTCAAAACACCAATTAATTGACTCTAAATGATAAGAGCTCTTACCTGCGTGAGGAGACATATTAACAGTACTTTGTCTGCTAAATGATCTCTCTTCTGGTGCTGTCGCTGATCTATGAACTGTTTGCAATGGTTTGAGTTCATTCTGGTTGAGATCATTACTATTACTTTCATGATTTACATTCTCATTAGCTGTTTCATTATTATCGACCACATTATCTCGAGTCTGTTCTGCCTCATTATCAGCTAATTTATCTTCTTTGTTAGTTTCTATTATTTGATTTCCATCACTCACAGAATCGATGATATTATTATTCTGATTATCTCCATCTTGTTGTGAATTATTATAGTTATGTTGATCTTGTGGGTCACCATTGATTTGATTCATATTCTGGTCAACAGTTATTAAGTTTTCAGTTTTAGTGATAGTATTTTCTTCCTTCTCGTGATCAGTTGTTGCTTCGGTTGCATTTCCTTTTGAATTATTTTCAATATCTTTAGATTCAAAATCAGATGCATTTTCTATACTTCCATCATTAGTAGTCGACTCTGGTTCTGCTTCTATAACGCTTTGCTGAACAATAACTTCTGCTGTGAATTCATTATTGACAACTTCTTCATTACTAGCCTTTAGTAGAGTCTCATTCTGTTCATTTATAGAGCTATCGTGTTCTCCTTTACAATCAATTTGTGTCGTGTTTGCACTTTCTATTTCTTCTTTCATCAATGCTTCTGATTCTTCTTTTATTACTTTACTCCAAAGTTCTGAGTCTTCACCGTTTTTAATGGCATCCAATGAGTCATTGATAACTTTTTCTGGGATTTCATTCACAACTTCTGGCGGAATATCATTCTCATTAATAGGTTTTTCATTGGTGTCTAACTTTCCTGATTTCATTGATGTTCTTGACGACTGTCGCTGTAATGACTTCGCACTGTCAACACTTTTCCGACTTTGTGTCACTGATTTTCCTGATTGTGTAGAGGGTCGCGAACCAACATTAGAGCTACGTTTCACTTGACTTTTAACTTCTGTATCCGAATATGTCGATTGCTGTGACCAACTTCTTAACTGCTTTTTCTGAGTTTTTATCACTGAGTTTTGTTCAATTAGTTGTTGCTGTGACCAACTTCTTGACATTCGTTTAGATTCATTTTGCCCTTTATTAGTGACTGTTACAGAAGATTTTCTTGACTCCGGCCCTTTTGGCTCTATATCTGCTTCAACTGATTTTTCTTCTATATTTGATTCGTTTTTCTCTTGTTCTACATTTGGTCTGATTAGAGTTTCATTCGTTGTTACATCAGTTGTTTCAACTAATCCCTCAGTCATTGATTCTGTATTCGTGTCGTTTGAGTTTATTTGTTTAGAGTCAGTGTTTGTTTGCTCCAAGTCTTCAGTCAAAATCTCACAAATATATTCATTATTAATATCAAGTTTCTGAACATTTTCTATTTGTGGATCAGATTCATCACTTTGTTCTTCTTTTATAAATAGAGTGTTTTGATTGTCGCTTTGAATTGCATTATCGCTCATATATTGTGAATTTAGTTGGCCTACATCTGCGTTCATTTCGTTTCGCTCTCCTGAGGCTTCATTAACTTCTTGAGAAACTTCATTAATAGGATTTTCTGCGCTATCTTTTGTTTTTTCACCACTGGTTAATGTAATTTGTGATTCAGGCACTGATTCGTTCGGCGTTTCATTATTTTGTTCAACGACTTGTTTGTCAACAGTTTCTTCTGCATTATTAACTTGCGATTTGGTTTGTTCTTCATGTAAAGGCACTTCTGATTCAGTTTCTTTGTTATCAATTAGAGAACTCTCTTGGGTATCATTTTTTTCAACAACATTGGGTTGACTTTTATCATCATTTATTACATCTCCAGTCGGGTGATTTAATTCCGTTTCATCATTATTATCATTATTATAAATGTTACCCTCATTTCTGTCATTAACAGTTTCTGATACATTATAAGCTGAATTTTCAGTATTGTTCACTGTTGTAGAGAAACCTTCTGATGAATCAGCTTCTTCATTGGAAACAACGTTTTTATTTTCTATTTGAACGAGTGATTCATTTTCATTTGTTTCCAATCCAGTGCTTTCATCGAATAGTGAGGGCAGTCTCTTAGGCATTGCTGTTGAAGCCTCTTTTGGAGACTGATTACCACTAGATTTAGTCGAATTACTATCAGATTCTATCATTTGACTATTTTGTTCAACACTATTATCGTTAACAACTGGTGAATACTTAGTCTTAGATGGGTTTAAAGGTTTAGACACCGGCTTTATTTTAGATTTACTTTTTTCTTTCATATTCGGGATTAATTTATTATTATTGTTATTATTATTATTCACGTTTTCGTTACTCATTCTTTTAGAATCCAAGCCATTAATTGGCGAAATGAAGTCATAATTCTGAATAGTCTGTGCACGAAGATAATGATCGGCTGTTTTTCCTTTTTGGTCCATTGTTTTTGGATCTCCACCCGAATCAACTAATTTCCTGTATATATCTATAGTCTTATTCTGTGCTGATATGTGTAATGATGTTCTTCCACACTATAATTTATTTAATTACAACATTGAGTTTATCATATTTATAGCCATTAAATATATTTATAGACTTTTTGAGAACCTATAAGTAATATTGTCCATAGGCGCAGGCTGAGCCTAGGCTCCAGGCTCGGGTCGAGGAGAATCTTGGAGGCTCAGGCTTATGGTTTTGAATCCAAGCTCAGGCTTTGTGGGTTTTGAGCTTAGACTCAGTCGCTTAAACTCAGGCTCAGCCTATTGAGTCTGAAGAACCTGTACTAAAAATTTCAATAAAATTTACTATAATTTAATATTTGCTTTATTTGAATTTATATCATATCTAAACTATAAAATGAACGAATCAATCAATCAAAATATGCTTTCTATTTTTAATAAGTCAATCATTCATAAACTTGTCTATTAGCTCAGGCTGAGGCGAGGCTAACCTGGGCTAGCCTAGGCTCCAGGGTCGTTTCGAGAAGCTAATTAAAGGCTTAAGCTCAGGCTTAGGCTCTAGCTATAGATTGTGACTCCAGGTTCAGGCTCTGTTGATTATGAACTTAGGCTTGGAGTTTTCGAGCCTATGGACAGAATTACCTATAAGAATACATGCACAACATCATGACCTTTTGGTAGGGAGAGGGCTCATTTCAGTTTTTTTAATATCTGAGGGGAGTCATAGCTCATCTATTTTTTGCGACAATTATTTCTCTATATGCAAAATTAACTGCAATTATTTTAAATATCTTCCTTTTTTAGAGAAACGTTAAAAGCCAGAGATTTTATTAATATTATTTGGTATATTAAAGCTTCAATGTAATTAAAAGTCATGAAAAAATTATAATTTTAATATAATCTGAAATTTTAATCAAAATCAAAGGGTACACCTTTTTGACTTCAAATTTTTTTGGGATTAACACCTTAGGCGACATATGCGATATATGCGACATATGCAACATATGTCTGTGCACGTGAACACTTTCAATAAATAACTGATACATTTAGTAAAGCAATATTTGCATAATAATTATACTTAAACTTACATTATCTTTAAGATGAATAGTTTGTGGAAAGTTAGTAATTATATAGTTTACAATCTCAGACTGATTATAAGCTGTCGCGATATGTATTGGTAATAATCCATTTTCATCTTTAGCTTTGATAAGTGATGAATCACTATTTAGTATGCGCTCAACATTACTAATGTCACCATTTATTATGGACGCGTGCAGTGATTTTATATTATCCATAAGATGTGGCAGTCCTTTCAGAAATTTTCGCGCCTCTTCTCCCCAAGAAGTTCTACCAAACAATGAGTCTCCATAGCCTTCAAGAACAAGTTCTTGTAATTGCTTTGCGTCTCCGTCATGAAGAGCTGTAGAAATCTTTTCTTGAATATTGGGTAATAATAGGGGACGTCTTCTCGTGTTTTGTGAATCAGCAAAAGATAGAGGATTTAGCTTTTTATTGCTATTTATTCTCGATAACTCGTTTGGTAGAGATAGCAGATGTACGCGATAGTACTCAGCCGTTTTGCCGCTCTGTTAACAAATAAAAGAAAATTAAATTCATGTATATTTCTATAAAAAAATATATTTTCGAACTTATTATTAAATTAATAATAAACAAATTTTCACACTAAAAGTTGAGTTGCTTTAGACAGAAAAACAGATCAATAGATATGTACGATATTTATAGCTTTTTAATAGAAGTTTTAGATATGTGTAGTACTGTAGCTGTCATGTTAGCTGATGTAACCATTGTAACCATTGTAACCATTGTAACCATTACCATTTCATTGCTTATAAGATAAATTGTCATTTCAATGATTAATAGTTGTTTTAACAAACATGACACCTCATACCTCACTCTGTGTAATAGTAGGCCTTTTGATCTAAAATTTTCATAATCACATATCATTCTAATTGGTAAAGTATTCACTTCAAATGTTATCAAAACAAAAATGATTGCGTCTAATTTCAATTTGTGCCATTCAATCATTTAAACATATTTTTTATAATATCATTTCTCGTCATTTAAAAAGATTTGTTAATTCCTAGATTATTAGTTTAAATTCTCAAATATAAACGTTAATATGAGAGCTCTGTAGTCATCATTAAAAAGATATCAGGGATTTTTTACAGTGGAAAACAATCAATATAGAAGCGCTTAGAGCAGGGATTTTATCACTAACATTATACTTTGTTTTAAAAGTTTCAACGTTTGGTTCAGGGATTTTGTTACAGTAAAAAAACTTTTTCCACTGAAAAAATCCCTGATGTCTCTTTAATGAAAGACTACAGAGCTGCTTTATATACAGGAAATACCGTATATTTTTAAGGAAATAACTTTTTCTTTACATTACAGTTTTTAATGTAAAAACATTTAAATAATCCAAACAGTGCTGTAACTAGATTTTATGTCTGGTGAGTACGGTTGCCAGGTTGGGGCAGCTCAAATACGGGAGAAAATTCGGGAGGTATAATATATAAAAGGGGGGACCAAGGTATATTTTTCTGAATTTTCAAAATTCCCCGAAAAACCAAAGGGGAGACTAAGCTGTGTTTTTTTTCTAAAATTTAAATGAATCCGGAAGACTCCCTGCCATTCCGGAAAACCTGGCAACCGTACTGGTTAGGCTCATTTAATTTTTGAGATTTGAGAAGGACAAGCTTCCATCTGCTTTACCGCTAGTTACAGCCATGAATCCAAAATAACCCCATTTCTATATTAGCTCTTAAATTCAACTTTAATTCAAAATTAGAATATCTAATGATTTTTAATTGATAAGACTCAACTCATTGCATTGCTTTTTAAAAAAACCATTTTGATTTGACAGGTATTATAGTTTACTGAATAGAAAAAATAACTGCATAACTGCTTTAAAATTCAAATATAAGCGCCAAAAAATATACAGAGTATAGAAAATATATGACAGCTATACTGTACCATAAGATAAAGAATGAAATAACCTGCTGTATAATTTAAATTCTCACTTAGAATTTCGAAATATGCTTTTCAATAATTATTCTCAAGTCTACTATTTTTGACAAAAATGATTTATGAGTTTGAAAATTCAATATCACTTTTAAGCTATTCATTCAAACTCAAACTAATTTTTGATGAGTTTCCCATTAATTTTTTGAATTTATGCATAATATCAGTAGCGAAGCTAGCATAGGGGCAGGGTGTGCATATGCCCCCCAACTCAAATTAAAATTTAATTAATTTCATAAAAAGCATTATTGCATTGTATTTTTTGAGCTTGAATTGCATGAAATTATTCAAATAAAAGCTAATATTTTTATACAAACTGTAAAACACACTACAATTCACTAAAGAAATACAATTTGTTAAAAAGTATCGTGTTTTCCTATGTTAGTGCCCCTCAACCCAAATTTTCTGGCTTAGCTACTGCATAATATCTATTTGAAAATTAATAAACTGTATTAGTATATGAAAGAGCATGTTATTATCGAAGCGAAGAGCGTGTAATTCATAACCTGGCATTTCTTTAAGGGAACTTTTCATAATTGGAGCGCTCTCTGAAGTAATAGATTAACTAATATATGCATTTATAGCGTTTTAAACAGTGTTTTACAGTTCTAATGATCAGAATTTAAAAAATTCAAATACAATATATATGAATGTTTTGAACTTAGATTTGATTTGGATTTGTTTAAATTTGATCTTTAAAATTGTTACAAAATGTGATAACATATTACTTGAGAGTAGTGTAGAGCAAAAGACAAGCTCGAGCTTGAGCTTGAGCTTGAGCTGAGCTAGCTTGTCCCAGCTCAAGCTCAAGCTGATGTTAGTAAAGCTCAGCTCAAGCTCAAGCTCAAGCTCAAGCTCATAGTTGTGAGCTTCTCTTTTAACTAAAACCAGTTAAAATAAAACTTTTCTTAGGATTTAAAAAGCAGATAAACAAAACTTTT
>JAQGCH010000676.1:0-20567 GCA_034699485.1 Nanhermannia elegantula | reverse complement strand
GATTCGCTAAACGTAATTACTATTAATTTTAAAAAATAAACATATTTTTCCAATTATTTGAACGTATTTGTTATAAATTTTTAGTTATAAAATTGATTAAAAGTTGAAATTACTTCTAAATAAAGATTTGATTGATTGATTTGAATATCTGTAATATTTACCAATAAAAATTATTTATTTATTTCTTCTTAAATTATAAATACTGATGTACAATACAATGCACAATAAAAATCAAATCAAATTTAATCTAATTTAATGGAAAAGTGTAACTATTTGTTAAAATATAGTAAGTCGTCACATTATTTTAAGAATAATTCAAAATCCACTGCACTGACTAATAAAATTCGCGTTTCAATAAGAAATCAAATTGAAACTCAATTTTAAAAACTTTCTGAGTCTAAGAATAATGACTACATCTGAATACTATGACTGCATTTTTGTTTCTATTGCGAGTCTTATTCAATTAATATAATATTATAGCAGTGAATCCTCACATTGCCTTCTCTCTGTTATTAGATTAACCTGAATTGAAGTGCATCGTAAACCGTAAACATCTAAGGATGCAAAGTCTTATTCATAAACTACAATTCAGTACTAGTAGAAGAAAATCTTTGCTTATGATACCCAGAAATTCTTATTTGATAGCAAAAAGCAGTACAGCACTCGATTCTGGAATTTCTCATGTTAGAGCTATGCGATGCTTATTCATGCAATTGTCAATCAGAGCCCAGTCCTGAGACAACAATGATAAATTGCTCAGTTGACCAGTTTTAGTTGGATTATAGACTAATAAATGGCTAAATTTTATATCAAAAATAGCCTACACCACAAAATGCTTACAGACTGTTTCAGTAACAGCTCTTTTTTGGGTAAATCATTTCATAAATAATCAACAAAGCTACTTCTTATATTTTCTAGAGCTTCATTTTTTTCCATTTTTTAAAGCCTCCACTTTTCATTCTAGTACTTCGAATGTTTTAGTCCATAGACTCAAATATTAAATCTCAAAACTGAAATATAATCTACACTTCAATGCATTTCTTATTTGTTAGTGATTAAAAAATTGAAACAGAATATTATTTTGAAATATGAAACTATTCAATTGGAAAATAGAAATTATATACTGATATATAATAGTTTAGGCAATAATGGAATTTTAGGATCACTTACAAAAATTATTATAGATTTTAAGGAAATTTTAGAAATATCCAATGTATATATGAATTTAAATATATAGGCAATATTTAATTACCTGTAGTTATATAAAAATGACTAAAACCGTACATAATTATCGTTATTAAAATCGAGCACAAACTGTATTTCCACTAAACTTATAAGTACCCTATGAATGAACTCCGTTAAGCTGACAAATCCTGACTATTTTTAGTTTGAGTTACTTATAAAAAACTTTAGAAATTTCGCACAAAAAAAGAACAACAAAAATTTGAGAAAATTGGAGTAAAATCTGAGACACTATTATAGTGACAGAACAAAAGTTGAACGCATTAAATGTTGTGCACGAAAATTAGTTTTGAAGTTCAATTTCTTCACTGTAAGCATTTGAAGCTTTACTTTTCTATTTCGATTATATTATTATTGCTCATGAGTTTAGTTTCAATAAATGTCAGATAACAGAGAAGTTGAACATTATTTGGGTTTTGCAAAAGAGCAGGAAAGAAACGAAATAGTTTTTTGCTATGAGAGCAAATCGCATGAAAAAGAGTATAAATTTATTATGACGTTCTCATTCGTTTAGAAGTAACTAACGGATATGCACCGATGCCTCATTGCCTCACTATTTTATAGGGCAAGACCAAAAACAATAATAAATTGACTAATCTATTCTCTGATATATTACTCTACTGTCATATAGCATCTCCATTCAATCCAATTAATTCTCTTTTCTGTTGTTAAGTTCACTCTCAGATCATTAAAATTTATCCTATTCTAAAATTAATATATTATTTATTAAATCTAAGAGCAAAAGTATAGTGAATTTGACAGTTATTTTCATAAAAAGGTTCAAAATAATTAGTTTATTATGAGAAAAATATCCACATTTAAATGCATACACTCATAAGAACTACAACGAGTTCAGCTTTTCATTGGTTTCAATTTTTAAGTCATTTTGAAAAACTGGCAAATAAAGCATTAATTAAATTGAATCTTTTTGTTTTTCATCATTAATTTATAAGAAAGTTATTTAATTATAGCTGTTCTCTGTATATAATTCAATTTTTTAAAAATCTAATGTATGGCTAAAACTGTTGAGATTTGAAATTATAACAAATAAATTCTTAAAGAACATGCTTTTCAAGCTTGTGATCCGTAAAACCGAGTTTGGGGAGCGTTGGTATAGAGCAGTAGTTCTCAACCTTTTTCTGCCTCTTGGCCCACAGGTGGGCCGCGAAAGTCAGGTTGAGAACCGCTGGTATAGAGTATAAGTAAAGATGCCCATTATAAGGGCTATTTTTAAGTCAGCTGTTAATTACAATTAGGATTAGGTTTTTTTTAACTGAAGTGCAACCCTTAAGCATAAAAATTTTATAAAATATAGCATTTTTATAATTTTTAATTTTAAAATCCTTTAGAATAGAACTTTTAATCAGCTTTAATTCAGAAAAAGCTGATTATTCGGACACAAAATAATTTCTTTTCATTTAACAATACAAAGCTTATATTGGTTTATGATTTAAATTTAACCCTAGAGCTCAAGTAAAACCAAACAATTTTCATCTATTCAATTGAAACTAGGATTAGAACCGAGTTCAACGGGAAAATTCAGGAAATAAGTTATAAATTCAAAGTATTTTAAAAGAATTAAATTTCTAATCATTTATAAACTCGCGCCAAATGTTTTAAAAATATTATTTATATTACAAGTAAATTATTTTATTTTAATTCTAATATTATTTTAAAATAGTAGTCTTTGAATAAGTTATAATTTATAACAACAAACTATAATATTTCATTATCTTCTTCTATCATCTGATTCATTAAATTTGATTAAACTTTAATTTTTTGATTTTGTACAGTACTGTCTTCGATTGCTGTCAAACTTTAATCATCTGTTTTAAATCACACTTCAGGCAACTCATTGAGCAGACACAACCTTATGAAACATTTTGAATACTTTTATACATGAGAATCACTTTTATTTAGCAGAATCAGCATTTTTCAGATTTTCTTAACCTTAATCGCCTTATATGTGATGGAATTTGTCTCTTAACCAATTATAAGTTTTATTGTCCCAACAATTCCCTATTTAAGAGATTATTTCTGAATTAACACTGAATTTAAGTTATTTATCAGTGAGTGTTTTTACTCCCGACTTCACGAGTTTTATCGTTTGATTACCAGTTTGGCTTTTTTAAAACTGATTTCAACTTTCGATTCAGTCTATCTCTGCTCATACAATGTCTTTTCAATGGAATAAATATTATTCACAATCACTTGTTTGCAAAAGTTTGTTCTGCAGTCAATCCCAGGGGTTATCTAATGAAATAAGCTTACAAATTAAAAGTACTCAAGTTTTGCGTTACTTCGAGCTAAAATTTCATTTTCTTCAGAAATTGTTATAATAAGTAGATATCATTTTATGTAAATTGTTATTTCTATGCAAATTAGTGAGAAGAATATGAGTAATTCAGTGAACGAGAATTATTATTTAAGATTTTCCTAATATATTCTCTTTGTTTCATTTCTTTTGATTCTTTATGAATTTGCATTTGTAAACTTTTATTTATTTTAAATAATATTTTCTGTTTTCTATGGCCCATTCCCTCACCCACCCATTTTTTGAAATTTTTTTAGCGAAAGGTGGACAAAAATAATTATGAGGTTAAAGGTCGGCGACAAAATGGTGTCCACTCAAAAAAATCATTAAATTTAATTGATATTCAGTATAGAAAATTACTTAAAATTTCAACCAAAGGTTTTACAACAACAATAGGATTTGGATTTCTGTAACTTTTATTTAAAAATATAAAATACAATAAATATGAAATACTTAGAGAAAAAGATTGAAATATCATTAAATATGAAGTAATCAAACATTTTCTTTGAATCGAATGCAATAAATTAATAAACATTTAGAAGTTCTGATTTTGATTTATTTGTATCCGCAAAACGGTTGATGACTGCAATTTTACAACAATTAATATATGCGCAAGGTTCTTTCTTACATAACATTTAAAATAAAATTGTGCACATATTCTCATCATTAAAATTGTGAAAAATTTTACTTTGTTAAAAATGTTGAATTACTTAACTTTATTTGAAGTCAAATATCATGAAAAGTATATTTTAATTAAAAAATCCTTTTTCTATATATTACATGATTTCGAAATATTTTTCATTCAAACAAAATGATCTTTTGAAACTCGATTAAATAGCATATATCACTCAAATACCTGTTTCCAATTGAGTTAAAAATATAATTTAAATATATTTGCATCTAATAAATGCTCATTTCTCTACTTTCATTAACAGCATTCATGCATCATATCATTGAAAGCATTTCCAATTTCATGAGTTTTACTCTAGAACTAAACCCAAATATCTTAACTTATTTTTTTCAAATAATCACTTTCTTCTTCTTAGAAAAAAATTGAAGAAATATACAAAATTTGAAGTACTAAAACATTTAAAAATCGAAATTAGATGAATTAAAGTATGAAATGTGAATCAAATTATTAAAATAAAAAACTAAAATCTAATATTGAAAAAAGTAAAATTTATTGAACATGTTTAGAGACATAGGTTTTACGATGAATTAAAATAAGAAATACCTATAATCCACATTGCAATGCATTGGCGACAATTAATGATAATTAAGATCCAAAAAGTTAAAACAGAGCGTATTACATAAATGGTTTTGAGTGGAAAATGATAGATAAGAGTGTCGATTCTCAAGACATTCATATCGATTATTTATATGTATTGTTATAGATTTGGTGCTAAGAGTTAATCACATCATGCAATGAGATATATTTGATGAGTTGCGAGAACACGCACAGTCGGACACAACCACTTGAGAATCGCATCACACAAAAACATGCACTCTTACAGTAGTGTGAATTACACGACAATAATAATAGTAACATGAGTTGCATCAGTTATTTCAAGTGAGAATAAGTATAAGAAAACTGTTCTTAAGGTTATGCGTTATAAGACTAAACATTTCAGAGAAAATGCTTATATTCTCTCACATAAGCATATAAGTAGATCTCAACACAGCTTTTCTAATAGTAGACACAATTTTACTGACAATCACTGATATTGCTTTTGTTGCACACATACAGTACAGTACAGTACAGTACAGCACAATCATGAGATTGTGATGAAGCCAATGAGTGGCGTAAAAGACGCAGAGCGCACAACCAGAAGCGTCGGCCACATCCATAATAGTGTATTTTACAAAATTGACATACACTACACACTACACTCACCAAATGATTCAAATACTCAAACGCTCCGAGCGCTCAAACTGAGAGAATCACTAAACTAAAAAATATGAATCGTGTTATTCTAAGGCTCTCTTATTTCACTTTTTTTTCATTCTCTAACAAACGAACACTCGTTATAGCATAAAAATACAACATATAATAAACTCTACAATACTTTACAAATAGCATAAAATGTTGGATTAGATATGATTTTTCAAAAATTGAACATCAATTACAGAAAGCAGTGCTCATTTCTGGACTTTCTGTACCAAATCTAGTGTTAGAAGATTTTTATACAAAGTTTTTATTTTTATGGAAAATTTCTAAATAATGTGGACTTTCATTGAAGAGAAATTTTTTTCAACACTAACCAAATTCCTATCTATTTCTATCTTCTTATCTATTAATAACCTCTTTCTTTTAGTTGTGATCTTCGGACTTCCTCACAATATTCTCAAAAATTTGAATTGAAATATATTTTTAGTAAGTTTAGTTCAAACAATGAAATTTATAGCATCATGTTTTCACTTTATATGAAACTAAAGTTGGATTAATGTTTCAAAAAGAGATGCCTTTAAATGAGAAAAAGTCACAATTTATATCAATAACATTTTATAAACTTTTATATCTCTTTCATTTTGAGAGCTACACGACTAACAAAAGTAAATAAGATAGGAATCAGTTGTAAAAAACAGAGAATCAAAAAAAGCTCATAATTATAAGAATATTATTTGAAGAGATAATGCAATCATTTTTTTATGAAAATCACATAACAATAAAATAAAATTTTTAGTTGTTTCATAAAAATAAAGCTTAAATCTGTATTGAATTTAATTATTACAACACATGTGTTGTGGATTTTATTCTAAATTATTTCGTTTACATATTGAATGGGTTTCTGGAATGAATGCATTTGATATTCAAATCTATAAATGCATTAAATGATTCATTTTCAGCATATTTCAGAATAGCATAATAGTGTGAGACAAACAATAAGTTTGTTTTTGAACAATGTTTGCAAAGCTATTAATCGAAAAGTTTAAGATTATTTTTATATTTCGTGCTATTTTCAAATCAATAAGATTTTCAATTAATATTTAAATAACTAACACAACCTTTATATTGAACTTACATCCAGACTGTGTGACCTAAAGTACTGAAGACAAGTAATTGACTCTGTGATCATGAACACAATTGAACCAATCGATAAAGAATTCATTTATTTATTATGACTCCAATCAAATGTGACCACAGAATGTGAACAAATATACTGGTAACGCCAGTTCTCATTTTTTTTATCGACCTCACAAAATAGGTATAATATAAATATATGAGAAAATATGAGTTTGAATGCAATCGATTTTTTTAAATTCGTGCAAATTCACGGAGTTTTGATTTTTTTTAGTATTGATGAATATTCTTTAGTAAACTTGGTTTAATTACTTATTTATGATATAAACAATCGAACTAAACATTATTGTGTAAAGTAAAGAGAAAAATAATTTTTTGTTTTCAAATAAAATCAAAAATTCTTTATATCCTAGATTTTTAAAATTACATGTAAAAGTATTAATAATTTTTTGATAGCTTTTAACTTGTTTATAATAAATCACTTATCACATAAAACATGGTCAACAAGAGAACTATTTTAATCCTATTTTATAAATAATATAACATAATATTTATAAATTGAATGGTGACTAAAAACCTGGTCAATAAGTTTAGAGCAACAGTTATATGGAATGGGAAGCCATGTGTAGTATACACCAATATACAGTAAAGTGAGTACTGTTTCATTTTAAAATTAACATATATTCAATATGGTATTGATTTATTACCTTATCTTTTGTGAGAAGCATCTGATTCTTTTATTGAAAAAAATCTCATAATCTGAGTGAAAGTTTTGGTTAAAACTAGTTTTTATGCCTAAAAATAGCAAATTAGAGATTTAACATGAAAATAGGAAATATAGGGCAAAAAGTAGTGGTGTGTAAAGAGTCTCGATCCCGACCGGGAATTATAACTCTCGATCCCGATGGAAATCATATTTACTACATTTATCATCAATGAAATACTTTAATTATAGTTACTTTCAAATTAAATAAAAATTTGATTAAATTGTTTGTAAAGAATTAGTTTCGTTCAGACCTAACCTAACCGAATACACACTATCCTGAATTTAATTTAGAAAAATATTAACTAAAACGATAACTATAAACAAATGAAGAATATTCCATAATTTGTATCAGTTTTAATACAGCAAATATATCTGAATTCTTGATAACTAATGTCTTACTTTATGTCCAACCATTACGATTCTTTTAGGGATATTTATCCCTATCTGTTCGTGTCATTAAATACTGCAAATACAGTGTTGTACGATTGCATTAAAGCTTTTTATTTATTGACGAAAAAATAGTAGATCGCGTCATCTTTGCATACTATCAATGAGTATTATCTTAAGGATATAGTGTACTAACAGTATTGCTGGAGTGCTTACTGTGCAAACAACTTATTAGAGTCAACCTTTGTTAACATCTGACCAGAGCCAGTAATTTCTCGGTTAAAAGCCAAAGAGAGTTAAAAAAGCGTAAACAAAAATAAAAAATTTAGAAATTGTATATAATGGGCATACTGTGAAACTCAGCATTTATTTTTGGAACAATAACTTACTTTGAATAACCGACAGCAGTGTCGTAGCTTTGATTTGTGATCTGGTGAGGCCAGGATTGTAATTTTAGGAAAATTAGTATTAAATAATAGTGTGCTCCTGGGACACCTTTTTGCATACAACTCATACAACCACAGGAGTCATTAAAAGTGAGTAGCTTTAAAAATTGAATAATGTGAGCAAAATTACAATTATTTTCTTAAACTCCTCTGATAGAGCCGGTGCTCCCTTGGCCCCACCACTAATTACGGCTCTGACTCAAGTCAAATTAAGTTTTATAAAACTTTGCATATGTAATACTAATATAACTTACTTTATTTTCTCATTTTTGATAAGTAATGTAGCACAAGCTTTCAATTTGCTCATTGTTTCTTATGTGGCTCAATAATATCCTTCAATAAATAGTGTGTTATTTATTGGGTTTTTACTGTAAGCATCTTTCAAAATAATAAAGAAATACTAAATGATCAGTGAATGTGCAGTAAAAGATAAAATCAGATAAACCCTAAGTTAGTATAAATGATAAGAAATGAAAACAAAATTTTTCACACAGAGCAAAATGAAATTATTTTTCTACTTATTACATGATTAGCACTCATTTCTTAGTTTACTTGTATTCCAGAGCAATAGAAAAAGTCATTTTTGGACCAACTCATGGCTCTTCATATTAGATAAATCTGCAGACATGTATCATTTGTAATGCTTACTCAGTCAGCTGTTGGGCAACACTAGTTATAGCTATAATAAAGACCTTATCGTTCATTTTTAGTGACCGAAAGAGTCCAAGAAATGTTTATCAGAATAGATTACTTACTCATGTATGTCATTAAAAATGTTCATTTAATTATATTAGAAAAGATTTACAAACTATTAACTAAGTATTAAACATTTCAAATATTCATACGTTTAAACGCATAAAAACATAATTAATGATTATCTTTCGCCTATTATATAAAGAATTGCTCAAAAACAGCACATCTTTCAAAGCAATTTATATCTATGAGTCTATTGTTTTTGTTGCCATCATTATTATGCAGAGCTAGTGATTCATGTTTTCTATTTTGAGTTTAATGAGAATTATTATATAATATGCCTAATAATAAATCAATATTTTAATCTTATAAAAAGCTTATGGATATTCATAATTTTAAATCAAATTTCTTTTATATTTAACGAAAAAGAAACAAAAGGTGAACAACACAGATGCCAACAAAATGGCAAGTTTATAACTTACAGAAATTACCTCAAATTTTGCATTTGAACATAAAAATCAGTTATTTTGTATTTTTATAGCTAAATGTTTGGTTTTAATTCTAGAAATTCTAATGAATTGAATTCATTTTTTTGTAAGAAAATTTTCAATATTGTTAACAGAAAAGGGGAGGCCAGTGTACACTCTCTCTACATTTAGAGAATTTGTACATTGGTCCCTTTTAATTTGGCAATTTAAGAAAACCGATGAGTTTTGACCAGAAAACAAGCTCTTTTAGCCCCTCAAATGACACTTCCTTTTAATACTTTTTATGTAATGTAATATTAGAACTTATTATAAGAACACTATAATAGAAAACTTACATTATGTTTTAATTTTATTGAGAAAATCCTAAATATTGAATCACTCTATAATTGTATAGTAATTTGTTTAAACTCAAGAACTAATTTGGATTTATTTTGATGGCTTATTTGGAGCATATTTTGAAAAAGATGTTTTTGTTTCAGTTATGCACTTGTTTTTATATGAGTTGAAAACATATACGTAAACCAACTCATATATCAACAGCTAGAAAAATCTCAGGAGAATTTTGGATCTACACTATAGAAGTAATACGTGTGCTGTAAGACGATAATAAAAAAAGCTCTGACAGTACAGGCTATATATAAACTTACGCGAAGATAAACTTTGCTCTCATAAGTAGAGTAAAAGTTTTTATTTGCAATAAAATCAAAAACCGACTCCAACTTGACTGCATTTTTTCATTTACTAAATTTATTTGATGAAAAAGTTACCAAATTTTAGACAAGAAAAAAACATTTTGCTTGTGATATATAAGGAATTGAAAATTTCCAAAATTCGACTTTAGCTCTAATTCTCCTATAATAGTAGAACACGATTTACAATTAAAATAGAGAACTCGTCTTACTTTTATTACTTATCCCTTGTATAACCTAAATAAGGATGTATGGGTTCTGGCACAACAGTGCTGTCGAAGAATACAAAGAAGTAATCAAATTGTATGATAAACAAGTGTTACATAACAAATATCTGTTATGGACTTAAACATGTGATGATATTAACAAAATGTGTTTTATTTTATTCATAGGGTACTAACAGATGTGGACAATAGTTTTAATTAAAAATAAGTCACAATTTACATATTCATCTGAGCTGTCCTCAACTGGTCCTCAAGACATCAATTCATTTCATTTTAAAATAATTATTAGTTTCAGATTTGATTTAATTTATGAATTATTCAAATGAATATAATTATTAAAACAATAAAATTCTGGTCTGAATGCCATTCAAATCTAGTCAATCAATATGATCAAAAGGTAAGTCATGTTAAGAGTTTTGGAACCAATATTTCATTTATCAATAATTGTATCCAAACAACTGTTTAGAGTATGAAATTCTTTTATTTTTTGAAAATTATCTGATTTTTAATCAATTATCTGAGTTATAATCAAAAATTAATTAATTTTTTTAAAAGTTTTAATTTCCAATAATTTATCACTCAATGGATTATTGGATAAATGAAATTGAAAATTATGTCATTTCTTTATTATGAATTATTTGTCTCTTTTGAGTTCTATTTCTATCTGCAATACTGTCTATAGATTACAGATATTGAGAAAATATGAGCTCAAAAGCTTCTTGAATGTCATTATGAACAATGTCTTCTATAGTCTATCCATAAACCGTATTTGCGTTATGAGTCCATAACTTTAAAAGTGTTGTCGCACTTTTTAAGATAACATACACTTCATCTTATTTTTATATTGTGTGTCAGTTTTGCGATGTTATCTCAGTGTGTGTGACACAAAGCGATCAGTATAGGAAGCATTCGCCAAAAGGTTGTGTACAATAATACACTGACCAGAACTGGACATGATATGAATCAGAAATGCAAACATTTTATGGCACAGCGATTCTTACAAACAGTGTTATCGTACGAATTGTCAAACTATACAACGACCAAAATGTCAATTAATTTTCTCAAACTTTATGGTCGGTTAACAAAGCGATATCAACATAACATGTAAACAAAATTAACTTAATTAAAACTAACTTTATAACCGCTAATTTTTAACACATATAATATATCAATTATATACCAACTAAAAATTGTTTGATTGGTATGTAACTCAAGTAATTCAGAATATTCTTTAGAAGTTTTGTATTCGTATTCGTTGTATTAATTCATCCGAATTAAAGCTTAAGATTAGGTAAAAATCATGTCTAATATCAATTGTATGACTCAATATTTACTTAAATTGAAGCTAAAAATGCAATAACTTTGAAAATGTATTTTTGTTAAGATAATTAGTTTATGATTTTAAGATAATTTGATTAATAAATATTTTCTTGAGCTTCAAATTTTCATCAAATTATAAACAGGATATAAGTTATTTTTCTAATTAAATACTTTTAATTTCATTAAACATCAGCCAAATAAAGGCATTTGAAGTTATGAAAGACACCACAAGAAAATCTATAATCTTCGTGACAAAGAGTGTTGGCATTAATTAATTTTATGTCTCTTTATGTCATTCATTGGAGTTCTGCATAGCCTTACGATAAATAAAATAAAGACAAAAAAATTATTAAAGATTATAATTTAGTTATTTTAATGTATAGAATAATTTTAATGCTCAAAGTTCTGGTAAACAATGGGTTTAAACAAAAGAAACATTTAATTAACTGATAATAATCATGTTTACACACAAATTAATGAATATATATTTACTGAAATATATTTTTAAAATGATTTATTGCTAATTAATTAATATTAATAAATAAAAAATTATTGAACATCAGATAATTGTAATCTAATTTCTCACGATACAGATTCAAGTCTATCAAAGATAATATAAAAAATTGTGTTTTATATTAATTTTATAAATTGATGTAAAACATTGAGGATTTTTTAGAAACATTATAAGTGCGAGAAATGAGGTTTTTCATTGACTTTCTTTTTGAAATGAGTGTAATTTTTCACTCATTCAATAGACTCAGTTATTTCATATAACTTCAAAAAACAGAAGAGAAGTGTCATTTAGTTTTTTCGTGAGTTCAAAAACATATATTTTACCATCAAATGGAAAGATTATTTGTTGTAAATCGAGTCAACTTTATTTAATGGAAGAATTCTCAAAAATAGCTTTCTTAACACCAATTTCTAAACTTTGGTGAAATTTACTGAATACACAATGGAGTTCCTAAAATGCATATCATTTGGTTAAATATTAAACATTAATAAATATTAAATGAATTTTCAAACAATGTAAACACAAATTCAAATACAGAGTGAAATTCATTTTATAAATATTGTTGACGAGTATTATATTAAGTTTAGGTTAAATTATAAATATATTTTAAAAGCAAATTAAAAACTATAAAGTTCTCTTTAACAATGTAGTAATGATAGTGCATTTGACGCTTTGCTAACATCGAAAATAGAGTATTTTGAATCCTTCTAACTTATGCTTAATGTCTATAAATGTACGATCACCTCATCGACTAATCCTAAGACACCCTCAATTAGGGTGACCTACACTTATATCTTTTGATTTCAAAAATTTTATTTATAATAAATTCTGAATTCCTTTGTACAGTACCAAAAGAATCCTATTTAATCACCTTATTTTTTATTTTTTAATGATTTTTTAAGTTAAATGGAATATTCCTTCTTTTATGGGACGTCAAAATAGGATTAATTAACTTTACTTAAGAAATCTGCTCAAATAGATTAATAATTAATAAATATTTAACCGAATTGAGAAATGTCTTATAAAATGATATTATATTTGTTTTAAAACTTTTAGTTTTATAAGTAACACATTTTGCTAAATCAATTATCCTTCAAAAATAAAGTTAATGAATGAAAGAATAACAATTGAAAAATATTTATCTTAAAGAATTGAATATTTTAAAACACAACTGGATAATAACTTGTATAAAAATATTATTGAATAGGATTAAACTGTCTAAATGAATAATTGAAGCTATTATTACAGTATTTTTTAGAATAAATGAACTGACTTACAAATTAGAATTTCATAACTAAGGCAAACATAAATAAACTCTCAGTAAGCTGTGACTTATTGCAAGCTGAGATCCATAATATATTTTGATTAATAAAAATTTAATATTATACTGTGTTATATTTATAATTCAAACTTTTTCAAAGGGTTTTAGACCATTTTTTGTCTAAAAGCACTGAACATTTAAAACAAAAAGTGTTCGTAGTATTTAATATTTCAAGACTTTGCTTTAAGATAATAATTTTTCATTGCCTTAAAAGTTATTATTTTAAAGCAAAAGTCTTAAAATATTAAATACTATTGTTTCCAAAGTACTACTCCTTACAAACACCTTTTGTTTCAAACAATGAGTGCTTTGAGACAAAAAAGGGTCTAAAACCCTTTGAAACTTAAGTTTACTGGTTTATGATCTTTATATATACACTGAAATGATTAATTCAATTTCTTTTAATACTAGAACAGTATCTACTTTACGAAATTATACAATTTTTATTTTATTTCTTTTTCTTAATTAAATATGTAAGTCATGAAACTAAATAAAAAACTATTGAGACTAAAAGTTGGATTTGATTGAAGACAAATTTGAGATCAAATGCAATTTAAAGCTTGAATTTGATGAACTAATCAAATTTGTAATTCACATTACAAATTATTTTTTACATTTCAATAATTTTATCAAAAAGTTCTTTAAAGCTAAGCATTTATAATTACTATTAGGGTACGGCTGTATGAATAACGATGTCAGCAGTTCAAAAAACATAATTAGTAGTACTTCATCCATATTCATCATCGAATTCTTAGTTCATCACATTTTTGGGAATTTCTTATAAATAAGTAGAAACGAGTAATTAGATTATTCCGTTAAATAAATATTTTTTATTTACTGATAGTTAAAATGTAACCGTCATTAATCATTAATTTGGTTCTACTTTTGACATTATTTTATACTATGATATAATAGTGAAGCTGTTGTCGTAATGCAAATGTTATCTATTATAATGTTAACAGAATGCATATTCATAATTGTTTTGCAGACACTTTTTTCATGCAAATGAAGTCTTTTAATGAAAAATAATTTTTTATACCTCTTTAAAAACGCGAACACAACAGCTTATGAATCTATAATGAATTCATAATAAAAATAATTGTTGTCGACTATGTATCTATAGAAATGAGTTTATAATAAAAATATCTATAGTTTAGACTCTATGTTAAACCTCATCTATTATTAGTGATGTTTCCCAAGGCTTCTTAACATTTTTTTTATATTAGAGCCAATGATATCTTTTTCAGTTTACAGCAAAAAATATTTAACAAAAGTCATATTTTATAGAAATGCCTAAAACATTGAGAAAATTTTTTTTATTAAAATACACTATTTTTATGAAATTTTTAAGTGATTTTAGTCAGACTCAGTCTCAACAACAAATATAAAAAGCTCAGTCATTGCTAAAAAATGATTTATTATCAAAATAACATGTAAGACATTATAATAAATTCATATTTTCGCCAAAATATTTTTTATCTTTGAGCGTAAAACTATTCAAATGAAACGCTATTTAATAAATTTAGAGTTAATATGTTTTGTTAAAAATGAACAAAAGTCTCATTAATTGAAAGTAATTGAAAATAATGCGTTAATGTTTATGAAAGAAAGACTTATTTTGTTGTATATTAACTAAATTTGAAACCCGAGGCGTGACTGTGCATCGTAAGCATTCAGTATATCTTAATTGTATTATTTACACAATTTTGGAAGAAAGCCAAACATTCTCAACAGAAAATTAAAGAATTAAATTCTTTGTAAAATTGTATCATTTCATACATAATATATATGAAAAAATTTGAATCTGTTTAGAATATTCATTAATTAAATCCACTCATAGCTAGTGTTGGAAAATAAAATATATTAGTTGTCAGGTTTGAATGGGTTTGAATGGACAAAAAATGATTCAATTTGAAGTTTAATTATTGTAAGTGAACTGTAGATGCTTTTGAAAACAAGAATAGTGTCTATAAATTAAGTAAAAAGATTGGAAAGATTGATGAATCTGTAGCGAAATGCCTAATGTTTTCTATTAAAATCACAAAGAAGTGAATGGTCAGCATTCGAATGTGACATTCATTGGAGCGAAGGGACAGACAATTTTCGAAATGAAACGACACTTTAAGTGATATTGCAATCCATGAATTATACTAAACATGAGCCAATACTAGTGCTATAGTTTTCTACATTGCTATCTCATCAAAGAGCACATCGCAAACTTTTTGCAGAGGCGTATAACCAAAACCTAAGGATGGTTTAAATTTTTGTTTGGACCCAATATTTTACAAGAAAAGATATTTAAAATAGAAAATTAGAGTCGTTTTTAACTTAATTTAAATTAGACTCATGAAATGCGATTAGTTTGGCACCTGTGGGGATAGGGTTTCACTTTGATTAAACTGGTGATACGTGTCTCACTGATTTTGACTTCTATTGTGACTTCTATAGTGACAACATTAATACAATGCGGCAGAATTCAAGTGCACTTTGATTTTTTTGGGCCATTGATTTTCTTCATTAAAGAGAAACTCAATGTATTCACACTCATCAGTGTTGCCAAAACTCAATAATGAGCGTTACTTCCATTTTTTACGAACCGTAACCTAACATAACATATTTCTTATATCTGAGTCGTATTGTTCAGTATTGTTCCTAATTATAGTGTCATAAACGTATCATTTCAAGGATTGCGTTCAATATTGTTTGTTATATACTCCTATTCTTTATGTTATTCAATAAGTCATGGATTCAATTATAGTTTTGAGTTGTAGTGAACTCGTAGAAGAGTCTCATCGTCTCTCTGCTCACATTTCGTGAGTAAATTAGGACTAAGAAAACACTTTCAGCCCTCTATTCAGTCTAATACAAAACAAGCATTCAATATATTTGATCTAAAAAGTCTTGAAAGTGTGCTATAGTTTAGTTTTATTTGCTATGAATAGAAAAACTGATGCGTTTGAACTTCGAATAGAATAGAATGAAAGTACTGTAAAGGTATGTTTGCATTTCATTTTTATAGAATCCGAACAAAATTAGACATTTTCAGAGTGATTACTCAAATGTTTTTAATTCGGTTGTGATATAACATCGATTAATTGTGATTCATTTTTAAGAAATTGTTATTTTATATTATGTCACACTTCGTATTAATTGCATTCAAATGTTTTTTAGGTACTATTTTACACTTAAAACAATATTTTTAGGTATTATTTGCCGGCAGAATATTTACTATGAGGGTTCGCCAATGCAGAAGTGTTGGGGGTGTACACACCCCTGGAAAGTTAAAAAACTGGACATTCCACCAGATTTTTCCCAAGTCCTAAAAAATTATTTATCAAATCTGATGAGTTTTGCCACCCCCTCCTAGAATTTAAAAATTTTTCAGATTCACACCCCCTGACACGAAGGGGTTTGGCGAACCCTACTTATGATATTACCAGTTTTAAATCAAAGATTGGACAGATGTTTAATAGTGTTTGATGAGTAAATATTTTTTACAAAAAGTAAAGTAAAAGTAAAATTGATATACAGTGCTTATGTATTTTTCGTTAAAAATAGCATTACTTGGCGTTGTAAAGTAGGATTAAGTCGATTAAGTGAATTCTTTTTTCCTGCTAAACAATCTAAAAACTGTTTGTACCTTTGTTTAAAAAGTATATATTAGCATAAGTTTAATGTTACGATCTCTCAAGTTTGTAATCTTATATTTGGTTTCAAAAGTTGTGAGAGATTGGTATTATATTAATATGCTGGTGATTGTGTGTAAAAAAGCATATGTTATCATTCTACGGTGTGCTTCAAATACAAATATCAAATGAGAATCAATAACTATTTTTATTTATTCATAAGTTAGTACAGTGTATTGCCTTATTATAGCAACAGTATAATAGTTAAGTCTATTTTTAGTGAAAACTCTCTTATAGTGAAAAGTTGGATAAAAATACAACTTTTTAGCTTCTTGTGTTTTTTAAGTTGAACCCCCGTTATAGTAAAGGTATTGACGGGTACAGACTGTTTCATTATATAGAGCATAGGTACGGAGCTCATAATAAATCACAATTTTCAAAAATTTTATGTTCAAGTAACCTAAACTCTTTTATTTTATAGAATAATAATGTTTTAATCTTTTAATAATCATTTTTTACAAACCAATGTTATGCATAAAAAAGAGCTTCAAATGCTTCGTTTCAGAAACATTTTTCATATTTTTTATTTACAATATTTGGTTGTAGTTTAAAAGAAATAATTACCGATAGGTTTTGGGGTTTCATTTTTAAGTTGTCTATAATATATGTCTGTGGGCTCATATCCCTTAAAACTTAGATTTTCCAAGTGATTGCGGGCATAATTTTGCCCGAGGGCGAGCAGTTCGACACGTGTGATATGGGCGATAATCTATACTAAGTATTTATAAAATAGTTCAAAAAATTTTTAATTAAATAAAAATCACTTCAAAAAACTGAATTGCTTTACACTACGCAATCAGAGCTGGTATTCAAGAATTTGTATTAAATGTCTTTCGATTCCTCCTCACCAGATGGCAAACAGTTAATAGTTAGCGAGAATATTCTGTTTTTAATATTCTTTAAACTGTTGGGAATAAAAGTTTTAAACTTAAACTAATCTTATTTTGTGTGCTAATTGTAATCGATTTAAAATTAAAACACTATAAAAGCAAATAAATAAATCATAGGAAAGCTCGTGAACTAAAAAATATTCAATAAAGTTATCTTAAATTCTTATGTAAAACATATAATCAATATTCAGTTCTAATTCTTTAAGTTTAAAGCTTCAGAAGTTTAGCAGTGAATGCATTGAAAGAGATTTAATCAAAGTTACCGATAAAGGTTTTAGTTTTAATTACAATGAGAGTTATTTTTCAAAAATAAATTATTTCCATTTATATAATTATTATTTTGTTTTATTCTCAGTTTCTTACGTTTGATGCAATATTTTTTCTTTTAAATAAATTCATTTAATTTTTAATTTAATTCAATTTAACCAAAAGTTGAATCAAGTTTTTGGTTTTAAAACTTTTTATTAATAAAGGATAGAATACATTAAAAAATAATACTTATATAGAGATATATTATACGTATTATACAGATAGATATTAAAGAGATATAACTTAGTATCTGTTGTATGTAAAGAATGAGAGTTTAAAGTTTAATATAAGTGTGCTCTACAGCTAATTAAATGATCTGAAGTGCCTAACAATTAACGAGGACTATAATACACGCGTCAACTGAAGGTGATTCGCAACCAAAAGGAAATCTTTTGCATGAGTGGTCAGTTGGCATGCATTAGATTTCACGCAAACTTATTTTAATTTCGAAGCCAAACAAGACATTTAATGCTTTAATTGATAATTGCATATCAACTAAAGTAGCATTCATTGAAAGCATACATTTGTTTAAGCTCTTTATTAAATGTAGAAAAGTTTTGTGTGCGCCTCATTTCCATAAAACAAGTTTTGTGAAGATATTTTATTTTTATTTCAAAAGTGAATCTATAAGTTCATTATAAGAACCGATCTGTGGGAACAGATTTAACAGAAAATGTTTAAACAAAGTAACAAAAAAATTAATTCCAATATCATTGAAAATTTTCACTTATTGCTAATGTTTGGGTTCACCAAATACTCATAACTGGCAAACATTAAGAATAAAATTGGTTTCCAAAATTAGAAAACATAAGACATTGAATTCTATTATAAGCAAAGCCAACACCAAATAATTGAATCCTTATTATCTTTAAAGCTAAACAATGTCTAGGTTTCATTAATTGATTATCTAATTAAGATAGCTTCTAAGTTTATTTACAATAAATTATTTATTTTTTAGTATTTTTAAAGCAATTAATAAAAGCATAAAATTGATGAGAATCGTTGCATAACAAACTGTCATTTTAATTAATTAAACAAATCCTCAGCTAATTCTTCATTATTTTAAGTAAAATAATGGCTTCGATAAAAAATGAGATTTTAATTCTGGTTAATAATAAAAAAGTAAATTAATACCAATCAGATACCAGATGTAGTTATTTTTATGATAGTGTCGCTTTATCTGCGAAAATAACTAATGTTGTGTTATTTATTATATAATATTTAACTTATAATATGAGTCAAATCAATAAAAAGAGTAGGATATGCTTTCTTGTAATGTATTTGTAAAATAAAGTCTAATGACAGCAATTCTTTATTGGATGCAATCATTAGCACTCACGGGAAATAAACTAATCAAAAGAAGTGCAACAAAAGAAATGAACTCAAATGTATCGCATCAGCAAATTATGCAAAACATGTTAAAATAATTAAATTCATTTGAAACTGATTGAGTGCTGCAATTATTATATTAAATTTAGAAAACAATGAGATTTTGATTAACTCGACCGTAAAAAACGTCTAAATGATTCAGAATTAAAAGGCATGGTTCGGCTGCTTATGATTAACGGATGGTTAATAATCTTGAGGTCTAAACTTGAGTTAAATCAAATGTATAAAAATCTTTTTTTAAGAACAGAAAAATTTTGTTATAATAAACGAAACAAAAAATTAAAAATATTGGTGAATTGAAATCAGAATTTAGTGTTAACTCAAACATAACTTATGTGATAAAACTATAAATAATGCAATAAAAATCTTAATTATTATGACATTTTTGTCTAATAATTTAATCAATATATGAGATCAATGACAAACCATTCAAACATTTTACCTATTTCTTGATCTAAATTAACACTAGTCATCACATAGTTATAATGATCGCATATTAAATGTTAGATTTATTTTTAACATAATTATCTCAAATCATTATTGAATTCTATAAAATATGTTTCAATTTATGTTAATTAACAAAAGGAAAATAATTTTATTATAATTAAAAAAGTTTCTGTTTTCTGTCTCTATAGCGATGGTCTCATTACTTTTTATGACTGCCCCGTACTGATGAGTTCCATAAACTTAAGCCAAAATGAGCTGAGCTTAAGGCAAAGAACCTGAAAACTGAACGTCTATTATCTAAATTGAATCCTAGTTTCAACTATCGCAAGCTCTCTATCAATCTTTGAGGATATTTATAAAAATATTTTAATCATAAATCTCACTCAACTAACACTTTGAGTGGAAGAGTGGCCAACTCTA
>JAQGCH010000675.1:0-20581 GCA_034699485.1 Nanhermannia elegantula | reverse complement strand
AATTGACATGTAGTCACTGTATCCAAATAATTGGATTCAGCATTAGATATATTGGCGACAACCGATGTCCAAACCAACATCGAACTCAAACATTCCTTGAGGACTGTTGTTAACTTTGAATCTCTGTTTATATATAAATAATAAGAATATAGAGTAAAAACAAGATTAACTCGTGTTTGGATATTAGTTTATCCCTATTTTCTACCTATAAGTCAATCGCTTTTTTCTGTTTCTGAAAGAAATGGGCTTTTGCTTTGACGGACAGATCAAAGTCTATAATATTTCATATTTAAGCTCAAGTCAAAGATATATTTTCTGTGATCTTTTCGGTTGATAGCTTTAAGGCGAATATGACTGAAACGGCCACATATTACAAGTTAATAACTCACAGAAAAATAGAAATCAATTTAAGATAAAGGAGGATAAAAGGACCAAATAAATAAATAAATAAAAGTTCAATTAATTTTAGTTATTTAGTGACCAAATTTAAGGTATTTCTAAAACATGGGACTCTAAGATAAATAAAGCAGCGAAGATATGTCAACAAATCGATTTTTTATACTTAATTTAGGGATTGGACAGATTCTATCATCGATTCTTCATTTCCTTGAGGGGGTTTATCGCTAAGGTTACTGAATAGGTCTTAATATTGACCATCATCTGCGATACTATCATCGAGGGATTAACTTTGTTTTTCTTTTTCGCCTTAACCAAATCAAAGAACGCTAATTTATTTCTTTGACATATCCTCCCCCGTTTCAACTCTGGACTTACTTGTTAGGAATGTGTTTCTGACCGTTCAAAATGGCCAACAAGACGTTCGTCAGGTTTTTAATCGATGGCGACAAGTCGAATAAGTGCAGCTTTGATCGACCGCCAACTACTGCAATAATAATTAAGTTTCATTCTCTTAACTTAAGCTTATATTCTCTTTTACATTATTTCACGCATTTATTATAGTAAGAAAATTTCTGTCACTATAAACCAGAACTTAATAACGCCGAATGTTATAAAACTTTATTAACATTTGTGTTTGGCAGTTAACTGCCTGAATTGAGTCCCTTATTCTGCATTTTATCTCTTTCGCCCCTTTTATTATCTAAATTCTAATCTGTGTTATTGGAAAATATTCTATAATATTGAAGAATGTGTTTGAATTAGATATGAAAAGTTTAATTATAAATATCGTAAATATACTTCATTAATATGTTATCATTAAGGTGTTTAACTTTTAAGCCATACTTATTTTTATATTAAGAAATAGAAATAGGGTTTAATACATTCATTGCAATAAACGAGTTTATGGAAACTTCTTGAGTTGATGAGTATTTTTATGACTAAAACAGTAAATTTTAAAATAAATTTTCTTTTATAGCCCTCATTAAGTGCTTATTCATTGCACTTTAATTAAAATTTCTAATTGAAAACTCAAGAAAAATGCCTTTAATAACAATTTTTAAAATTAATGAATTAATTTGTTTTCTTCTCATATCGATTCCAACATAAAAAAGCAATCGATTAAAAATAAATAAACTAAGTTTTAGAAGTTAATGACTTTCACTATCAAACTTCTATAATCGCCAAATTCTCTACTTATAGGAGATGACGATTTTTTATTCTCTCGTAAAAAGTGAAATATAATGCAAGTTTCTATCTTTAGATTTTTGATTAAAAATGAAGGGGACCAAGGTTTTCAGATTTCGATTTTCTGGGGAGGGATCCGAACCTTCTCGTTCGCCCTTTGAGCATTAATTCCTAGTACAAGTATAGGTAGAATATATAATTGCGAACTGGGTCAGTTGAGAATCAACCGCACGTCGATACAGTAATTTAATATAATTTGTTTTAATCATTTTTGGGCATAAATAATAAATTTCTAGGTTTACATATTTTCAATCTTTAACTTTTAAGAAATAAAACTTCAATTTTACTTCAGAAAAATAGACCTCAATTTTTCTATTTTAAGCCAAAAATTCCGATACAATTTTTTCATATTTTAAGTTAGAATAATAGAGAATCTTATACTACAGACGTGTTTATGTTTATATTAATTAACAAATTCACCTTTTAATTATTAACTTTATCTTTCAATAATAAAATAATAGAAAAATAGATTATTAAAAGTTTGTGATTTGAAGTTAGGGTTAAGAGATCTGAATATTTATTGAAAACCTTATACTAAATCAAAATGATATATAAGAAGATATAAGAATATGTAATTTAAGAACCATTGAAAATAACTTATATATTTCTAATGATAAATGAAATAATATACAGTACTTGTGGAACATTTATGCCAAACTTTTTCTATTTTCATATTTTATTGGTTTCTTCATATTTTCTTATGTTTCCATTATATATATCGCTGTATATATACATACGCTGTATATATGGCTCGACTTTTTTGTATTTTCCTTCAATTTTATTTATCATATTTTCCTTAAGGGATTTTGAGATTTTGAATTTACTCTTTTTGAAGAATTTTCTGATACGGACGAGGAATTGCTTTTCTTTCACTTTTATTTTTTGTTATTTGAAACACACCAAAAACGCTGACAAATCATAACTTATGATATAAAAATTCAATGGCATACTCTTACACTTTTGATTCATTAGCTCAATACACATACATTGCATATCAAATATTATATAGTCTTTCAGATAACTTATGGTTAAATTTGGTTAACGAACAATATAGGAGTTTGTATCCTAAGAACAATTTTTAGGATCAATTTGCTTTGCCTGATAAGCAATCTTCTTATCAGAAATTTAATATGAAATTTATTTCCTAGATTTCTAAAATTTTTCACTAAAAGTTAAATTATAGCTAGAGAATAAGGTTTTCGGGTTACCATGGGATACCCCGAATAATCCGAATATGCATGCCGATTTAGAAAATTATTTTTCGGATTTATGTTCTCTTAATCCGAATTTGCCCGAAAATTATAGAATCCTATAATGTATGGCGGGTTAAAGTATTAATTCAGAACCTTTTTCAGTAAATTAAGGGATATTTAAGACGATAAACAAACATAATAGATATAACATAATACTGGTGTCTGAGAAAGAATTGAAATTAATTTTGCTCACGGAGAATAAAATTACAATTTTTGAATATTTAGCAAAATACTTACAGTTTACTTATAAATGGAACTCATTATTTGGAAAACAGACTTAAACCAAATCATAGTAACTTATAATTTGTATAAGGGATTGATATGACACAAATTGAAGAAATTGTATGACTGAAGAAAAGTTTATTTACAAAATAAAGTCAATAAAATAATTAGCTAAATATCAGCAAAAAGCATCTCATAAGATGATTGGATTTGTTTTTTCTGTTAAATAAATCTTTTAACAGTTCAAGCATTTGCGTGCCTACGAGTCAGGACTACGAGATAGATCTCATCAGAGAATTAGGTTATTTTGGAAATTACAAAAGTTTTTATAACAGGATCAAAAGGACTTATGACAATATTTTGATGTTGTAAAGTCTACTTAAAGTAGACTTAAAGGAAAACTTAATTTTAAAGATGAATAACTAATCAAATTTTATAGTAAATAAACTTAAACCAAATCAAAATTTCTTAATCATAATAATAAACATATGTAACTGAGAATAACTAGAGATAAATACAACGAGAAATTGTTGTGAAAAATGCGTTTTTATATTTGAAATAAAGAAATTAAACATCACATTGAGTTTATGAGCCATAAAACTTTTGTTATCATAGTTTTAAATTTTAAATTTTGATTAAGATTACAAAAGAATGTTTTTTAGAGAAAATAGTTGGAAAAGAGAATTTATTGTGAATGTAATGCGATCGAAATCCATGATAGGGTAGACATTGAATGTGGTATTAAGTGAATATATTTACTAATATATTGCAAGTCCACACGCACGCAATCAAATTACTGAAGTGTGCAGATCGCCAGCGATACTGATATTATTATTGCACGTAAAGACAAGAAGCTTTCAAATAAATAAGTAATAACTCATAAGCCAAATATACACCCCGACCATTATTTTTGCAAATGCCGTGAGTTATTAAAATGAAAATATAGACACACTATGTATGGATGATAGCCTTGTTATTAAAAGCAATGCTAATTCATTAGTCTTTTTAGCTTTTTGGGTAATAATTCTGTTTTTTCCTTCGGTTAATTCATTTTAACTAAAAACGAGTCATTCGTGTAGTATTTTTCAAATTATATTTAGTAATTATAAATTATTTTTTATTAGCTTTCGAAACATTTATCTTTTCTAAGCTTCAATTCTTCGTGTAGTGTGAATTAGTTATAATATTATGCAGAGTCTAATTGCTAGTTAATTAAAATTTATCTGTTTTTCATCAGTTCATGAGCCGACTGTTCCACAAGTCTAAAGAAAAGCTAATTTTAATGATTAATTCTTTAAAATTTTCAAACCTAAACTTTCGTGTAATATGATGTTTAAGTTTATCGAAGTTTATAATTGAAATTTTTTGTTAGTTGTTATATCAATATACAGAATATGAGACTAAATAAACTACTGTAAAAAGAGGTCAGAAGCCAAAGACTCTATTAGTTAATGTGAGTTGTATTTAGTTAATGCATAAGTTTGATAATTGAAAACTAAATGCACTTAAAAGTTTGAAATATTTGAATTATTCAGTAAAAGCCGCATTATTTATAATCATAATTATCTAAATAATTACCAAAAGTTTATTATTCATTTAAAATTAATGCTCGCATCTGAATAACAGATGAATTAAATATCTATAGACTAAAGTGCCTTATATTTAAAATTTGAATTATTATAATCAAAATCAATATAATCATGTGTTTGAATAAATCAGAGTTTAATAAGTTTTTATTAAAAAGAAAAAGTTTGCAAACCTTTCAGGAAAGCATTTTTCAAATAGAGTTTTATCAGAAGTTAAAACTTGATTTAATTGATTGATTAGTTTATCTATTACTGAATCTATTACTGTATAATTGTATGACAATTCCTGAATATTGTTTTCTCTATTCCCTGCGTATTCTTTGTTACATAAGTTTTAAAGCAGTTTATTGACTACATTTGCTTTTATACCATTAATCCATTAGTAGTTTGTTTTCAATGCTTGCAATCGATTAAGTTTTTAATTGATTATTCATTTTTGAAACAAACACTTGAGTTCTATAACCATGACGTCTAAAATGAAACATTGATTACTAGTTTGTTATGCTTTGCAAAAACGAGAGGAAAGGAAAGTAGATTCTCCTGCATTTGAAAAGAGCAAATTTAAAGCACAATTTTATATATATCTTTAATTTGGGGCTATTATTAATGTAAGAGGTAAGCAGTCAAATGAAAAATAATAGCAATTTCTACTTTCAAGAAAAAATAAGAGTCAAATAATTACCTAATATTTTATCATTATTTTAATGCAAGAATAAAATGATTTATTTTAATTGCATATAAGTGAACGATATTGAACTAACTTGTATTATATGCCAAACTACACATACAATATAGTAATACACTCTTCAATCCGATCGATAGCTTGTTCCTTAAAATATTTTGTTCATAACGAATGAGACTTTTTCTTTCCTCAAAGACTTAAATCAAGTTTTGGAAGAGAAAAGAGGGAGAAATTTTGTTTTCAAACACACTCTTCTGATGCTATGCAAGCCTTATATTTCACATTCATTAGACTTATGAAAAAAGTATCGTTGAAAATGAATTTATTATATTTTGATGAAGTTAAGAATTTTTTCTTCAAGAATTGAGTTTAAAAATAGAGTTTAGCCAAAAGATTGCGAAAATGTCATTAAATATTTTACAATGATATGAAAGGCTATAAGTTTATCAGAACCATAAAATAAATACTTACAGTTAAAAAAAAGTAAATAAATGTCTTTTAACATTAAGTAAATCGCATTTTTGACACAAAATTAACTTCAAGGGGTTTAGAGGTTAAGTTTATTACTGGAAAAAAACATATTATACATTGCAAGTCAAGACTACAGAGTATATGCTGTAATCACTTGTTTCTGTTTTTTCTCAGTAATGATCTTTAATCCCTGAGAACTTAATTTCGTATCTCAAACGCGATTCACTTCATTTTCAACACATTTATTCAACTTTTCGGTTTAAACCCAATCTTCAACAAATGGCACAATTACTGAAATAACTATTCGTGCATTTGATTTAATTTTCAATTCAAAAAACTTCAAAATAAAATTTAATTCATTGATAAAAAGAAAGAAGAAGAAAAAGAGGAAAATATCACAATTGAGAGACATATTCTTCAAAAATGTTGTCATGAGAGAGAAAATTATATGATCAGAAAAAATAACAAAATAAGTTTGAATAATAAGTTAGTAAACCAGTAGACACTGTTGTCACGTCATATTTTTCATATAATATTTCTTAAATTGTTATGGGATTAAGTTTGCCCTGAGTTTGCCTTAAAATATTTCTGTCACTGTTTTTGATGAGAGTGTCACCAAAGGCAATGTAGAATTAAGTTATATATTCTGTCACAAACACATTACTCCTATTTTTAATGTTAGGTAAAAAACAAACACAAGGATTAGCTTTGAAAGAGTAAACCCTAAGCACACATGAAAACCCTTAAGATTCTTCATAAATAGGTTTAAGTTCAACTTTATTTGACATGAAATTATGCAATTGAATAATGATTAAAAAAGTATGGATACTGTATTTGTGCTGGACTTACCGGTATTTTTTCCGTTAGCAGTTGTAATAATTTTGTATTGATAGAGATGAAGAGTGAATAGCATCGAGTTTTGATCATTTTGTGTATAATTATAATTAGCGCTAATATCAAGACAATGGGCCGCTCTCTTAGCACTAATACATGACATCTCACGCAATTGAGATAAAATTGCATTACTTTTCAATAATTTTGTGTTGGCTGCAGAACAAATAGGCGATGATAATGATGTTGGAGATGATGATGAATGATGTTGTGCGAGAAGATCTGTGATACTATTGTGGTTTATTTGGGCGGCAGTGCATTTGATGGCAAAACGACGCTTTGATGCCTTAAGAGCGTTGAAGAGCCAATTAATAGCGTACACCATTAAGCCATCAGTGGCCAACATGGTCTCGTGGGTCCCTATGGGGTCATATACCAGAATAAACAATTGTTAACTAAACTCGAATATTGTTTTGTTTAGTTCTGTTTTGCTCTATGAGACCAAACTTTCATTCACTATCAATCATCGTGTCATATATTGGATGCGCAAAAAATTTAATATATTAAATGCAACTAAACATTGCTTATAGTTATGTACCAGTGTCTGAACTCTTTTCTTCGAGTCTCTAAAGTCCGAAAGTTAAGTCCAATTATTGAACGCATTTTAACTTTCAGTTTAATACTATTATTATTACATTTTTATGGGTGAAAATATTTGGGAGTAATAAAAAACGATTTCTGGGTTAAGTTTTATGAGTCAAATAAAATATGGTATGTTATAGAGAGAAGCGATTTTGATGACTGTTGTACTTCTGGTAGTGTAAGCACTCAATTAATTAAATACTGGTACAGATATATACATCTTTTATATATAAATATAGTCAAGGCTTATAACCTTTTAGCTCCACTTGTTTTAATGTAATTTATTGTACACTATCTTTAGCTTTATTAGCGGTAGTCTAAGAGTTTTCCGAGTGCTATAAACGCAGAGAACTGCAAAACTTTTTTCTTTAGAGCCCATAATACTTATGGAAGAGATTATAAATTCCGTTTGATTAAGAATTTCGAATATAAATGCAAATTTGGTCGGAGTGTGAAATCTAATTTGAATATTAATTGAACACTATATTTGACAGACATATTAATCATTTTAATTTATTTTACGTACAACTAAGGATTTTTGTTATAAAACTAATTTCCATTGAGAATTTCATTGAAATATATAACTGTTTCAAGAGTTTAATTTATATTATATGCGAACATGTTTTCAATGTCTTATGCGATTAGGTTTATGCCAACAGTTACCCGATTAGGGCTTATTTATTGCTATACTTTATAACACGATTGTTATCATTGTTTTGTGTAATCAAATTTCTGATTCATTTTAAGTTTTATTCATTATAAGGAAACGACTAATCTTTTATAATCAAAATATTTCTACCATATCGTTGTCCAGTACCACACCGTATAAGATATAAAGTTGAGCTTAATTTCATTCCTGTCATGAATATGACTATACTGTTCAGTACTGTTAAACTAAAAGAGTCTTTCCCTGAGTTTTATCGATTTATACAAAATTCCATCGGTTTTTATATGACATTATTCTTGTAGAAAGAATTTCTAGAAAATTAAAGCTAATTAAAGAGGAAAAATAATATAGGTTTGGAATAAGACCTTAAATAATTAGCTTAATTTATAGAGTGGATCTGCTAATAAAGGGGAATAGAAATAAGGTTATAGTGTATAGAAATAAGGTTATAATGTATAGAAATAAGGTTATAGTGTATATAATATTTTGATGGCAATATCTTATTTCAATCATTTCTCATTCATGGCAATATCAGTATTGCGAAAAGCATTGACATTGTGTAACATTGAAATCCATTAAGTGTCGGGACACCAATTCATCAATTGTGCACCACTTGCAACATAATACAGTAATACACTGTTACTGTAACAACACAGTCAACCAGAAAAAAAGATCAAAAGGCAACAAATAAATGTGCTTTTGCTATACTGGGAAAGTAGATGGAAAATCATTTCCTTTTGAATAAGGGATTAGACAAATACACAAAATTTGCTCAAACTATTCATTCTTTATGCTTATGAATAAAAAATAAGCTTATATTATATCAATTTGTTCCTTATTTATTAAGATCTAGTACTGATCTAATAAAACAATTGTTTTATTACCAGTGATTTATGTTGTTATATCGATTTGGAGCTACGGCCCGGTCCTGAATCATTTACTACAGAGAACAACCATTTAACTTATTCCCTCTTAAAGAAGTTGTCGTAAAAGCAACTGCTTTTTTCTTTCTAACTCACGAGTGTTCTTTGCTCTCTATTGACAAAACAAACCGATCGATTGTCTCATTATGAATGTTTGGTGGAAAACACTATTTCTGATTTGGTTCGCAATATCAAGTTTTGTGGCATTTATCTACGCATACAAACAATTAACTAATCAGTTAATTGCAGCCCTTCTTCCTTTTTAGTAATTCAATCGATCTTTAGCTTTAAAAACATTTCTCATACTGTGTGAGAACTTTCTCTGAGAACAGAAACTATTTTACAGTAATATATTATCCTTCTATATAATTACATAAACGTTTTCTGTATTATATCAGAAATAAAGTACATATAATTGACGTGCAATTTATTATTTAGTAAACTATGCGATAAAGATCCTGATCGGGAAATAAAAAAATAAACAATAGGTATTGTCTTATTTCCCCCCTTAAAACATAAACATTGTGTTAAGGAATGGAAAGCGTAGATGAAGAAGAAGTGAACTGAAAGTATGTTTTTTGTCTAAAGCATGAAAAAATAGAGGCACGCACTGAAAGTGAAATCAAATAAAATGATCAATGAAGTGAATTGAAGCGAACCTGTTTTGCCGAGAGCGAAAAGCACCGAATCATTGCCATTCATGACCGCATCGATCAATTCGGGTAAGGCTGCCTTCGATAGCTCCTGATAACAAAGAGTGCATTGCATAGTAATATTCAGCATGAATTACATAAATATATAATAAATTAATGGATAGATAGGTAATGATTAGCGCAAAATACTATACCATTGAATGATTATTTGAATTTGTTCCGCCACTATTCACTATAGCGTCGAACGCGTACATCTTTGGTGCTGTTGGCCTTTGATTCTGCTCATAGGATGATAATAGTGTCGGGTCATAAAGTGTCAGATGTTTTCTCGAAGAGTCAACTTTTAAGTAAGGCGTCTGTTCTTCCTGTTGATGACTTATTTGAAGAATAACTTTCACCTTAAGTAAAGAAAAAAAGTGCATTTACTTAAGAGCTTGGGTTTAATGAAAACTTGTAAAAATTGATTTGTTGTGGAGCTAATGCTGTGCATAAAGTCTTTGATAAGTCAGTGAAGCTGAATAAGTGTAATAGAAAATAGTTAAAGGCCTTTACGCTAATGCACCACTTAATGGTTAATAGCTATTTCTGTTAATAGAAGTAATCCTTTTTTGCTTTTTTTCTTTAATTAGTTACTTATACCTTTCCGAGTGGATGCTCTTGTCTTGGGAATCGATTTGAAATAATTGTTGGATTTTTAATGGGTGTCGTCGATGATATGCTTGGCATCGGTGCCAGACTTGATACTATTTGGCTGAATAATGGTGTTGTGGATCTATTGGCTGTGGTGTTAGTTGTTGTACTTGTTTTGCTTAATTTTGTTGCTCTGAGTGAAAGAATAAGAAGAAACAAGAAGTCGATTAAATAAGTTAGTGTTGGAGTTAGTGTTAGTGTTTCTCTCACTTTGAGCTCAAATGAATGAAAGGGTCGCGAATTAGATGCAGAGAAGTATAGGAGTGAGATATGAGAGTGAGAGAAAAGTCGATCGTTTTAGTGTATAAGATCTAGGGAAGGGGTGGTGGAGGGGTTTCAGTGAAAACAGATCAATATCTCGCTGATATAGAGCTAAGAATTTGAGTTTCAGTGCAGTTAGTCTTAGCTCGAGATTAGGAAATAAATAGCAGTTCCCAGAATTTATGGCAAATTTCCGTAAGTTTGCAGTCTTTAATGAAAGCTCATTGCATTTATTACATTAATCATTGATATAATTTTTTTCTAAACCCACAAAATTTATTTCTCGTTCTAGAAATACATTATATTTTTGTACAGAAATGAGATAAATTCTGATTAATAAAAGTTTCAATATATAAATCCATAGTTCAATGGACAGAACTTTCCGTTTTGAGAGGAAAAATTATATTCTGTGAAAAAAACATTTTTGAAGCAGTAAATGGATAATAAAAAAATTTTAAACACAATTTGATCCCATAGTTAACATTAAAAGTGAATTTACCTTTTTATAGGAAAAAATGTATTAAATATAGTGTAATATCAGGAAATAGTAAATATAAAAATGAAAAATTTTTCATATTTTCTAGTTGTGAAACTTTCTGCATAGCAACACACACTAGTCAAGAGCTAAGCTTTAAGTTGAAAGGCGGTTATGGTGATGCTAAGCATAGTAAAGGCTGTATAAGAAGAAATATTATGATAGCATCCAATTGAATGACTGCATCGCCAAAATACCGAAATGTAACGGCATTTAAGAGTTAACGCGCTGCAAATCTTGATGAATCTACGTCTGGGAGTGGCGATCGCCGTCTCTAATATATAAGACTCAGTTGAAAGGTGCAGGATATATACGTTTATGGCTTTAAATGCTCGAGACTTTACATTTTACTCAATCCCAGTACAGTAATTGCAATCATCTTCCCCTATCTTTCTTTACTCAAGCGATGCAAAACTTTCTTTACTCTTGTTTTCATTTTATAATAAAAATTTTCTCAATACAAATGTTGTTAAGAATAAAAGTTTGAGAAAATTGAAGTAAAATTTGAAGTAAAATTTGAGGTAAAAATTGAAGCAAAAATATCAAAATAAATCCATTCATAAATCTAAGAGTCAGTTATCTCTTTGCATATCTTTATTTGAATCATCATTTTTCCACATTTTATGCCTTAAAAATCATATTTGATGAAAATGTGAATATACACATCACATATATAAAAGTTGTAGTACTGCCTGTTATACAAGAATATTCTTTACTATATGAGTAAAACTACATTACATTTATTAACATTTTTTTCTCTGAATACCAAAAATAGTCATTTTCATTGCATTATCTAATAGTAGGAGAAGTCTATTGTGCATAGAAATATTGCAATGAATTTTTTTATTCCAGTCCAATGTAATAACAAGTGAGGGCACAAAAATTTATGAACTAATTCATGTTCGGCTAATAATGTTCTGTTTGTTATATTTTTATCGCATTTTAGTGGAGGCAACGATTAACTGCATAAAGAGAGCATTCACTTTGCTATTCAATGCTTAATTGTATTTTATTCAAACTGAAACAATTTTAGAATAAATTATTTTTTTAAGTTTTCAAGTTTACGATTGAAGTTTAATGAGAGTCTGATTCTGTACTTCAAGTTTAGCTCAAAATAGTAATTTTTTATATAAATGATTCAAAATTGAGGGTTTATTAAATAAATAAATAATATTGAATTCAACATGTATTCAGTTTGCAATTATTCTGAATACATATATTACTAGACTAGCAATTAGTGAAATTCTTGATTAATTTTTGCAATTTTTACCTGTAATTGCATTTAATCGGGTTTATTAAAGGGAGTGCTGAAAAGAGCTTCTATTAAAAGACTTATTATTGTATTAAATCTAAATGTACTCAATATATAGTTGATATTTAATTAGTTTACTTAACAATTCTGAGAGAAGGCAATTAATTTTTAATCAATTAGCGCATCACTCTATCATAACTTTATATAACAATAGCTATGCCTTCACATTGAAACAATGCTTTTCTCACGATAGCATTCAATATTATAATTATTTTATGAAACATTCATGATCTGAATTGAAGCTCATTATGTTTATCAAACATCTAAAGCTTTGATATTAGCCATTATTATTCAATGAATAATAGAAAATCTTCAATTTAATCACTGCATTATGTTTGGACCCTAAAGAGTAAAATTTTTTAGCTATAATTACTAATATTAAAGTTATTAAAACTTCCCTATCATCCCATTTAGGCTCAATTCCTAGAAAAAACAGACCTATTTCTCTAAATCCGCATTTTTTTTATCTAAAGCCATTAAATTTTGACAGAAGTCTTGTTTTTCGTTTAATAGATGAATAGATCTCAAACTACTACAGAACGTGAATTTCGATCCGCCTAAACACTTAACTTTTCACTTCAATGACATTAGACAACTCCTCCCAACTCATATTGAAGATCCCGACCCTAACAATTCAAAATAATTTTATTTATTTATCTGAGAAAAATAATTCTTCTAAAGCAAAAATTTGAGCACAAATTTGAAAACTTTTCTCCTTTAAAATGTATTGTCTTATGCTTTCTTGCTTTTTGATTATTGAATTCTAAAGATATAACTTTCTATACGAATAATATAAATTTATTCCTCAATATGTTTATCCTTTCAACTTATATTAGCATAACTTTTCTGAATTACATACATATAAATATAATGTTAGCTGAGAGACGGCTATTTTCTTTAATTCAAAAAAAGTGATAATTTTGTTAGAATTGCATTAAGATTTGGGAAATAAGTTATAAAAAAGCTGTGACTAACATAAAAAGCAATTCAATTTTAATGATATTCTTAATTCAATAAAGTCTTGAACCGCTGTAAATTGGTCTCAAGAATCTTCCTTTAGAATCAATAATTTATAAGCGTATACTTGAACTACTTATACAAATATCCCTCAATCAATCATCTATTGAATGCTTCAATAACCATTCATTTATGTATAGACCTAAATGTTAGCTCATATCACCTCAATCGAGAATAATTGATATACTCTTTTATACCTTAACTGTATTTATCAATTCCGATAACACATGAATTATTGATCACTAAACTTAATTATTCGTTTGGCTAATAAAGAGATCCACTAAATTCTTACTATATTTTAGTATAATTTAATTTATATATTAAAGAAACAATTTTCACACAAGTGACTTAATTATGCAAAATCTGTTACTAAATGAGAAAGTCTGGCAAAGTTCACATTTAAAAAGTTTCATATAAACTGAGATGAGATACTTTACATTTAATGGCAGAGATTGAATCGCTAACTAATTAAGGATCTGTTTCAAAAATTTTTGTGAAGTTATTTTCTTATATGTAATTTCCAACAAATAATTAATTCATACAAATTAGAACAGATTGACTCAAATTTGTATAAAACTCATTAAACTTCGAATGGGAGTTCGCTAAACATAATTGTCATAATGTTTTTTCGCTGTATTCCATATAAATAACACCTATTTTGAGCTCTAAATAAAAATAACTTACATTGAATTTGTTTGTACTCTACTCGGCTCTACTCTATCAATATTTCATTAGTTGATACCATAAAAATACATTTTTCCATACATTAAAACAATAAAATTTTGGGCTCACATGAAGAGGCATTATGACTTATATTTAATAATACATCGGCTTAAAGTGTTAGCGAAATGAATAGTGGACACAATTAATACAGTATTTGCTAATATGAGAGAGGAGTGCAAATTCACCGTAACAGTGAAATAAAGCAGGAGTTGGGCTCAAGTTGGATAAGTGTTTCCTATTATATACTATTGAAGTTAAAGCATAAAAAGAAGGGAAAGCCAAATAATATTGGCGTTCATCAAAGTCATAGTCAATCCTAGAGTGCGATTTTCACATTCACTTGTGTTCACTTGTATGGCTTCTCCAGCAGCCAATTTCCTATTTTATGTTCCCCTCCGCCCCCTTTCACGTATTGCAATGACCATCGCATTGAACTAATACTACGCGATCTGAATCGCTAAGAAGTTGCCGTTCGAAGACTTCATGTGAATTTGTGACTTAGTTATTAACCACTGGCGGATACTAAACCCCTATAGTAGTCCCTATTAAAGCTATAGTATAGACCAGTTATAGCTAACACGAGTAATACGAGTCTTGCCTTTAGTATTGATTGATTGATGTTTTAAACTTTTCTTAAACTTTTAAATTGAAATTTTTTCTAACATTAAATAGCTTTAGATTTTTAATGGTATTTAATTTTGAAAGATTTATCCCAACACTGATTCACGGGTTTACTTGTATTAGTTGAATAAATGATGAACAGCTTTAATAGAAGAAGAAGAAGAAATGATATTCTTTCACAATCATCTTTATGACATCACTTGGAATCAACATGAAGATGATCATCAAATTTAATGAACTCCGTAAGTGACGTAGCCATCAATATAGATAGTTATAGGAAATCAAGAGTCAGAACAAAATGAAAACCAAATGATTTATGGAATAGTCATTGATTGAAAATAAGTTTAAGAGATGGCCAGAAAGAAAGTTTCTCTCTGAAGTCAAGGTTGAGATCAAAAGATAAATGAAATATCGATTAATTTAAATATACAGTAAGTTATAGAGAAATAATAGTCAACTGCATTCATGCTTATCATCTTTTCCCGATTCAAGCTATGGTTTTCATCTTTTCAGATACGGTTCATAAGAATATAGTCTTTCAGACATCTTTGAGGACAAGTTCACCAACAATTACTCGTTGTTTGTAATCTTTATGTTAAACTATCAGATATGGAAATCTCGTTTACAGATGAGTTTTAAATGTTATGGCAGTTTATAAATAGCTGAAGAAGATTTGAGATTATACTGAAGATAATTGGAGACAATGGTCTCTCTTTGTATTTATCATGTGTTCATGTGATTTAAACTTATGAGACTTGTCCTGTAGTTCACTCTCCCCGACAAGTGCTGAACATATAATATGATTGCTTCAGAAAAACTAAGAAAATGTAACAAAACTTAAGTGTATGTGAAGATAGCCTTTATGTTCTCAAATGTGTTCTCAAGTACTCATAATATTAGCTCTAATTTTTTCTTTCGCTTTCTCTCTCGAGATAAATAAATTAACTCTTTAGACAACTCATTGAAAGATTGAATATAATTAGAAGTGAAATATTAAGTATTATTATTTTGATTCAATTAAAGATAATTTATGAAAGTGACTCACTTTTGACTGACTAAAGAAAATAAATAGCGAACAGATATTAAGACAAATTATGTTAATCTGTTGACTGCATTATTTTGTTTTTATTTCATTTTCTAACTATTTATACAAAATTGTTCTTAAACTTTATCACTTTTAAGCCCACTTTTAAATTATTAAATTTCATTTATTCGAAGCCAATAATAAAATTGATACTTCTTTTTGATATCAAGTTTTTCTCCGAAAAAGGAGAAAAAAGTTTCGATTCTCCAGAGATTGACAATTGAGTTGATTTTTACACATTCTGTATTCTATCTCTATTTGTACTCTAACTTCTTCTTCATGTTCTACTCTTAATAAGAATGTCAATCTTTTTCTTTAGGATCTGAAGTTTCTAAAAGTTTGGCTCTTTTCAAATCTAATAATAATGTGATTTAGTAATTCAGTAATTCAATAAATAAAACCGTTTCTATTATACATTTAATTATTTTAATTATAAAATTTGTTATCATTATCAGAAATATCTTCTATAAGATTCTTATTTAAAAATTATGTCAGTGTGTCTGCAATTTCGCAATAATATAACAATTTTTATGCAATATTTTGATTCAGACTTTTCTTTGTGAAAATTTTTAAAAAATTCAAATGCACTGTAAAGGCTATAACAATGCTTTTGTTATTCGGGTTTAAAAATTTTAAAAATTTAAAACTCATTATCAAAAGATTAATATATTGTATATAATGAAATTCAATATATTTAAAATGCGAAACAAGAGGAAACACAGTTTTAATTGAAGTTTTAGATATTTTATAAAATTGGATGAAATTTCGTTTCTTATTATTTTAAGAGATCATTAAATTTTGAGAAATGATTAATAGCTTTATAAACAGAGACATTTCAATAATATATAATTAATGACCTAAATATGGTAATTTGTATATTTCTTTTAATAATAAAAAGTTTAATATATACGTATATTTAAATGAAGTCATATTTTTCATCAGCTCTTTAAAATTCATGCATTTGAAGCATTGCTCAAATAATTATTAAAACACATAAACAATTTATAACTTGTACTTCGTTTCTATGAATACTTTGAACAGATCTCAAATTCATGATTTCTGAACTCTGATAAGCTAAGAAACATCTGAATTCATATCAGATGAAGAGTTTCTATTAACTCAACTGAACTAAAACACAGTTTAGTAATTTGAATATAAAAAACATAGATATTTATAATTAAAAAAATTCAATATAAACAAGATTTGATGGAATAAAGAAGAAATAGACGCCACTTCTTTTTGAGGATGCAAAGCACAGAGCAACTAAAACCTCAAAAATGTTTAAGATAGTAGTGATGGGTATATAAGGCAAAAAGGAAATGGAAAGTGTCATTGAAGTGTGATATGTATTGCATTGGTTTCTTATGCTAAGAATAAGAAGCTGGAAAAAAGAGAGCAAGAAGTTGAATGTCTAAAGGCATAGGCAGAAGCCATCACTATTGATGATGATGATGATGCCAGATGAAAACATCTGTCGCGCTCTAAGAACATATTAAAGACGAAACAGCATAACCGTGTGTATGCAACATATCGGAAATGCTTGTATCGGCTGTACGGGAGGGTATGTCAGACTTTCTTAAGAAAGAAACTTAGAATAAAGAACCGAAACTATGAAATAAGAATAAGAATCATTTTTTGGCACTGTTTTAGATGCTAATAGTAATAGTGTTAACATTATAACTAGAGGCGAGGGTCGTTTCCGAGTCTCAATTGCATATTATACCCATGGGCTCAAAGAACATATTTTTTCAAAAAATATATAAAGTCATAAGTTGTTTGAAGTCAAAACTCCTCATAGATATTAATTTTACGAATTGCTTCAAATTACTGAAATGGGATTTTTTAAGATATAACTTAAAGCAAACTTACATAAAATGTATCGCAGATTGCCGTTGCCTTTTGTAATGATATAAAAAGCCTCCCAAATGTATTTTTTCTTTTATGTTACTTTAAAATCAGTTTCAAGAAAATGCGGAACTTGTGTTTCAGTAAATTTATACATAAATTAAATGTTCAATAATAAAATGTAGTCATTTTTGATAAATGAAATGTAAACTATTTTCTCTTTTACATAAGAGTTACAGTTTTCTAATATTAACTTAATGTTTAACTCGCGGTAGACTAATAAAAGAACAAATTTTCCATTTATTTAATATATTGTGATAAAAAAACTCAACTTATAGTGTTTTTTTTGCTTCTTTTCTTATTTGATACTAAACAAGCTTTACTAAGATTATGACTAAAAAGAATATTTTTTGTAAATTCTCTATATAACCACTAATAATAATGAAAATTAAATAAACTGCAAAACTAAATGCTATCTAAATTATTAATTTTCCAATAAAGCTAGTGTGAGATAATGTTTTTCGATATTAACTTTCAAAAGTAATAATTTATGAGCACTTTAAAAAACACCTTATTGTGGAATTAATATAACTCAATATTACCTGTCATTATGGCATTAATTCTCTCTCTCTCTCTCTCTCTCTCTCTCTCTCTCTCTCACACATATATTTATTTTAATAAAAAATCTACAAATGTTATACTAATGCACAAAATTTACAACTTAAGAGAGTGTGTAACTTAAGAAAGTGCTGAAAAACATTAGACCCACACATACTTAAAGCGCGACCGCCTTTTTTTGCTACAGAAATTTGATGTAACAGAATGTGAAGTGTGATAAATTTTAAATGACTGCTGAAAGCTCAAAACGTAACGTCACAAAAAAATCTTACAAAATAAATATTTTGCATGAGAGGAATATACAAGTTATCAAATATAATAGACATAAATAAGAAAAATTGTAAATATCTTTATGTATATAGAAATGGTTTTATGAAACAATTTTTGTTATTTTAAAAAAAGTTATTTTTATTACGCTATTAAGTAATTCTTTTCTTTAACTCAAATAGTGTGCTAAAAACTTTTTAGGAGAACTATAGGAACCATACCATAGGAACTATAGTATGAGGTTTATTATTAGATGAAATTTTCATCAAATTGTATACTCAACAAAAGAAAAATTGATTCTTACCTAACAATGAAATCTGTGGCTGCATTTCTATTTGAATTGCTCTTCGTTTCAATGCTGGTATTGTTCACGTTTTGTAAATAGTATCTTACATTGTTCTCCAAGTAAGCCTTTGCTGCTATTTCCAAATGTGATGGTTGATGATGATTATGGTGTTGTTGGGATTGTGATTGAGACCAATCTACCATCGCTTTGAGAAGTGCAGATGAAATGATGAAAAAATAATCATAACTTTAATGAGAATGATAACCAACGCAGTAAAACATTTAGAGATATAAAATCATTTCACAAGAATTAATAGCTAATAATATACTACTATTAGAGATATTCATTAGGGTATAATCATATCGTTAGAACTGGGCAGCATTTTCAAGATTAGTCTGTTTAATGCATTTTTGTGTAGCATGTATAGCAAGTGTTGCATTATATTAATACTTATTAAAGCATTTATTCAATTATTCAGAATCTTTTTTGTTCAATTCCAAAAAGTTTAGAGATAAAGGAATTTAAATCGATATAAATATCATTTTAAAAAGTATCATAAATGAGCGTTTCATTACTTCTGCATAACTTATTAAATATAAGACTTAATGCATTAATAAAAAGAGAGACAAATTAAAATTCATATGAAATAGTTTTTCTATTTTTTGTAAAATTCCTGTAAAGACTATATTAATACATTTTCGTGAAATAAGAAACAGTACAAGTGTTAACTTCTAATATATATACTGTACTTCCAAGAGAGCATATGAAGTATTATGAATCATATTTGCAGTCGAAGATATACTCTTTATATTGGGATGGATAGGATGATACAGTACAAGTGGAAATAAGAAATGGGGCCAATATGTGATGTGTTATGATAGGGCATTGAAACGTAAAGAAATGGGATCAGATGAGAATCAAAAGAAGAGAGAGATGGAAAGGGAGAAAACGAAACCACAAAATGTGTGCGAAGATGATTTATACGTTGAATTCCTTATATAAAAAGGAAAAAATAGTTACCAGAAAAAAATGATTTCAAGTAACAAATGAGTTGAAGGAAACATAAGTTTAGTCTTGGAAATGGGGTAACAATAAAAATGTGTTGTCGCGTAAAAATTAATATTATAGTCTTAAATATGACTTTGAATTTATCTCTTTCCAAATGTTATCTCACAACTAATTTAAGCCCTATTGCTATGAGACTAGTTTTCTGCATCATTTAAGTCTAAACTATTCTTTCTTTTATTATTTTTATTGAGAGAAATAAGTCTTGGAATACACAAAACTTCAATATCAATAAATAAATAGGCCTTAGCTTTGTTTATAGAGTTCTTCTCTTTTTGGATCATTAAGAATACAGAATATTTTACTATTTTTATTATATCTCTAGAATAGCTTTAATAGTATTATTAAATAAATGATAGAAATAAATAAAAATTATTTAGCGTTAAAGAGTTTAAGACCAACCCATTGATTGTGATAATCAATTAGTTGAATGAGAGAGTGGTGTCGATCAAATTGGCAGAAACATATGTCAGCATAACTTTTAAAATGATCATTTAGAGCATGCCATCAGTTGGCTATAGAAACGGTCAATTGTTTTACATGAGTTGAAGACACTTTTTCTAAAAAATTCAGTCCTTATTCTCAAAACTTTCATAATTAACACCAAAAAATTAGTTTTTAAATGAGTTCTATACAAAAGAAAACTTTGCTTCTGTTGAGTTATGTGTTATTTTTTGTATGAG
>JAQGCH010000674.1:0-20590 GCA_034699485.1 Nanhermannia elegantula | reverse complement strand
GGTGGTGTTGGCTGTACTCAATCTGCTTTATGTATTCAGTAAAAGATCTAATTTTATATCAAGAATTAGTACCGAAAAAAGACAGTCACTGCTGACTAGACTCACATATCTCGCAGAGGTATTTATTATACAAATGAATTCCAGTTTTTCTCATAGCATTGTTTTATGTCTTTAATTGTTGACAAATTTGTATGCGATTGAAGAGAAAACAGTGCTATAAATAAAGGCAGAGTTTGGCACTATTGCAGAACATTTAATGTTTTGATAATCGACTTAACTTTCTCTCACACACGACAATCACTTAAACTGTTTTAATGATTGAATTGATTTACAGAATTGGGGCGGAAAGGAGAATGGCTTTGGTTTAGCGGAATGCTGTCAAGATCTACCCATGTCTTCATTCCCATCCAGCGCTACGACACTCCATTTCGAGTACTATTGTGATGACTCTGTCAACAAAAAGGCGAATGCACTCAGTGTTATACATGTGGATAATATCGATCAAATTGACAAATCTTTAGCACAAATTATGGAAGAAATGATTGAGACCTACAAAGTTCCAACTGATAAACAAATGTTATTATTCACTCATTTAAGACTCGCTAAAAGTTTCTCTAATTATAAAAAGAGACTCCAATGCGTTCAGGCAAGACTTCAGGCCTTATCCATAATTGGTATAACATTTAATTTTAATAAACTAGTCTTTAGTGTTGTATTAACATAAAAATGCTTAATAGTTTATTGTCAAGCGATGTCATTACAAGAAAACGCCACTTCTTTGTTATATAATGGACTTATAGAAGAATTAGTAGATGTTTTAGAATTAAATGATAATAAACTCATTGTAAGTAATTTTGCTTCCACTGTCACTTCATTATATTAATTAAACATTTATTACTATAGGAAATCAAAGCCGCATCTTTGCGTACTTTAACGTCTATTATTCATTTGGATAGAAATTCAAAGTATATTTCATTTTTATTCTATAGATATATTTAATACTCAAATTGTTTGACATTACTTAATAGGCTTAATGTGATTATTGACGTAACGGGTGCCGCTTCTTATCACGGATTTTTACCAGTTTTAGTTCGGAGTTGTATTCAAGCTTTAATCGACGGCAACACTGAATTATTTCCTCTGCCATTCGCAACGGCACTCTTTTCATTCCTCTATCATTTGGCCAGTTATGAAAACGGTAGTTAATCGAATACAATTGATTATGAAACTTATGTTTTAAACGTAAACATTGTTATTGTTAGGCGGAGAAGCATTAGTGCAGTGCGGAATGATGGAGTCACTGCTTAAGGTCATCAATTGGAAGGGAACTGAATCAGAACACATTACTGTGAGTCACATATCTATAAATGTATAAATAGATTGTTTTCAATTGTTTTTGTCATGTAATTATCAAAATAGTTTGTAACACGAGCTGTTCGAGTAATTGATCTCATCACTAATCTGGATATGACAGCATTTCAGTCACATTTTGGTCTCAATGCTTTTGTTCAACGTTTAGAGGTTTGTATTTTTCTTTTTTAAACATTCAAAAGTTTATTGTTTTACTCAACTGTTATTCAGTATGAAGTAGACATATGTCGAACAGAACAACCATTTATTATCGAAGTGCCCACAAGAAGAGAGTCGACTGAATCGCCATTAAATGAGTCAACCATACCCTCAACCAGTGGTATAACACCAATGGAAGTCGATTTAACACAAAACGACTCCTCTGTGGCGTTGACCTCTAATGACCAAATAATTAAAGATATTCAGTGTTATCCTCAAAGAGCAGCACTTCTCAAATCTATGCTTAACTTTCTGAAGAAAGCCATTCAAGATCCAGCCTTTTCTGATGGCATTAGACATTGTAAGCTTTATTTTACTCAAATTATTGATTGTTTGGCATAAATCAACTTTTATCTTACAGTAATGTACGGCAATCTTCCGCGTTCTCTGAGACACATCATAAGCAACGCTGAATTTTACGGACCATCGCTTTTCTTACTCGCAACTGATGTCGTGACTGTTTATGTTTTTCAAGAGCCATCACTTTTGTCGTCACTTCAAGAAAGTGGTCTCACGGATGTTGTTTTACACGCTCTCCTCGTAAAAGAGGTAAAAGTGAGAATCGTTTTATTTTCTTTTTTATTTTATTTTTTTGTTTATCATATGATTGTTTGATTTAATATAATAATGCAAACCCTAATTATCTGATTGAGGTTCCGGCCACTCGTGAAGTGCTCGCCTCTCTGCCAAATGTTTTCAGTGCTTTGTGTTTGAATAACAGAGGGTTAGAAGCATTTGTTGCCTGTAAACCATTCGAACGACTCTTCAAAGTACTTCTTTCGCCCGATTATTTGCCAGCAATGAGAAGACGCAGAAGCAGTGATCCCATGGGAGACACCGCTTCCAATCTCGGGAATGCAATGGACGAACTCATGAGACATCAGCCAAGCTTACGAACTGGCGCCACCTCCGCTATTATTAAGGTTTTATTTTAATGATGAGTTTCTTTTATCAAACATATAATTTTGAATATTTTTATATTTTAGTTACTCGAAGAACTCTGCTCTTTAGGCTCTGACCCGAACTACGTTTGTTCAAAGCCTACCGCGAAGTCTAATGAAGCAAACGGAACGAATGCCAATGATATCGGGCGTTCAACTAATGCGCCCGTTGGTAATGAAGTGGGATCTTCTGATGAAGAAGAAGAGGAAGACGATGACGCGGCTGCCTCTGCCACTGCTATTACCATGAAAGCAACGACTAGTGATGCAAAAACTCCAGTCCCACTCGTCGACTATATCTTAAATGTGGTATGTCTTCAACCATTATTGCTTTTGTTTACATTTGACTCTTGAAAATATAGTGAATGTAAATGTGATTTATTTATAATCAGATGAGATTTGTTGACGCAATACTTAGTAATAACTCAACTGATGATCATTGCCGTGAATTTGTTAAACAAAATGGTTTAACACCGCTTCTAAATATTCTCCAACTGCCAAATCTTCCAATTGATTTCCCGATGTCTCCGGCATGCCTTTCAGTCGCGAGTGTATGCAAATCTATTTTGGTGAGAATGCGATATACAATTACAGATTTTATGTGGTATTCAAATGTGAAATGTTTTTCTATTCTAGAATTTAGCCCATGAGAGACATGTATTAACTTTAGGTTTGGACGCATTGAATAAAGTGTTAGAAAAGTTAGATTCACTTCATAGACCTCTAGACCCTCCGGGAGGAAGTGTTCTTCTCGAAGAATTAGTACTCGCGTCGAGCAGTATGTCGAGTAGTGATCCCTTTCAATCATCATTAGCAACACCTCTATTGCACTCGATGTCTGCCGCACATGCATACATACTGATGTTCGTTCACGTGTGCCGTACGGGTCAAAGTGATATTAGAAACCTCTCTATCACACATTGGGGCTCTCCTTTGGGTCTATCGGTTCTTAAAGGCTTGAGCCGTCTCTACACTTCTCTTGTATGGGAAAGTACTGTATTGTTAGCACTTTGTTCTGAATCTTCAGCCAACGCCAACTGGCAGTTCGGTCGACACCAATTGGAACGTTTGACAAGTGCTTTGAATTTGAATGATGACAGCGAAGTGAGTGAGACCAATAATGAAGTGAATGGCTCCACAACTACTAGTATGGAAGTCGACGAAACTAATGATAACATACCAGACGCTAATAAAAGAAAGAAAAATGCAAACGGATCACAAACAAAAATGACAGCTCAACAAAAACAAATAAAACCGTTATTAACTAGTGCGTCAAGACTAGGGCGAGCGCTCGCAGAACTGTTTGGTCTTCTCGTCAAAGTAAGTATCAAGTATTTGACAATTGAATATTGAGTAAAAAATTTAATTACATTTATATTTTGTAGTTATGTGTCGGTTCGCCAATTAGACACAGACGTAGTCATCATAACATTCAAAATCAGCCGACAGTGCCTTTAGTTTCTGCCAGAAAAGTAGCGGAATCTTTGACTAAACTGCTTGCAAGTGGTCTTTCATGGCAGCCGCCGTCGACATCACCCATTCCTAAATTTAGGTTCGATTTATTGACTTTGTTTTTGAGACTGATATGCATCCGGTATCTCCTTTTACGTTAATGTATAGCGTTTAAGGTCGTTGTTGATGCAGATAGTGTTGCATTGAACGCATCGTTGCTTAAGCTTTATTTTTGTTTAAACTTGAGCTGGTCTTAAAATTAATGCAATAATTATACTTTCAGATTAACGTTTTATATTTGTTCTGTTGGTTTCACGTCTCCAATGCTATTTGATGAACGCAAACATCCTTATCATCTAATGCTTCAAAAGTTTGTATTATGCGGAGGTCAGGACGCCTTTTTCAAGTGAGTTTTACTTTTTTCCCTATTCTATAACATTAGAAAATAGTAATTTATTTAATTGTACCCAAAGTACCTTCAAATGGGCCATTTCTCAAGACGGCAAAGTGCCTGTGCCTGAAGGCCTCGAACACCCAGACCTGCCAGAAGGCGCCGGAGAGTTTCTCGACTCTTGGCTCATGCTATTAGAAAAGATGGTTAACCCTCGAATGGTTTTAGAATCGCCACACACTATGCCAAACAAATCACAACAAACAGATTTTGTGCCCTTCGATCCCGTGCAGTACTTAATCAGAACACATCGAGTGAGTGCTCACCAATTGATCGAAATTTAATATTTTTATCTAATGGTTGATAATATTTATTTATAGAGAGCTTTTGAATGCATAATGCATTTATGGGATAAAAAGCCACTCAAAGTTCACGGCGAAAGAATGTCTGAATCTATTTTAGCAATTCTTTGTCATCTCTTGAAAGGAGAGTCAATAATTCAAGAAAAGTTAGCCAAAGAAAAAGAAAGTGCAACGGCTGTGACTACAACTACTGCAGGTACAGCTCCGACTACTACTACTACCACCACCACCACTACAACTACGGGTACAACGAGTAGGACTACAGTAAGAGTCAACGAATTGGAAGATCAGGGCATAAATCCCGACCATTTGCAACAGCTCATGGATATGGGATTCGCTCGAGAATTAGCTTTAGACGCGCTGTTACAGACAAGTACTCTCGAACAGGCAACTGATTACCTGCTCAGCCATCCGGGCCCTCTCAGACATGCGACTGTGAGTGACCTTTTTCTCAATACATTAATTAAGTGCATATATCAGAGGCCAATCAGCTGATACTTTTTAACGCTGGTTGAGATCCAAAATTATGCGAAATTTATTTTGAATTATTTGAAACTATTATTAGCATATATTGCGTTACTTTTAATGTACACATAATTCTAACATTTGATTTGTTATGATTCAGGGCTTGCCATCAGATTGGGAAATGTCAGAAGAGGACCAAATGATGAGAGCTATCGCTATGTCTTTAGGAGAAAATGTTGTTAACAATGAAGAAGACGGAGAAAATGCTACTTCAAGTGAGTCAACCAATGAACCAAAAATGGTCAACGAAGAGCCCATTACTAAAGAATCAATGGATAACTTTACCAAAAGCATCCTATCGGGCTGTTTACGCCTTTTAGACACATTACCGGACACTGTATACCGAATTTGTGATCTATTATTAGCTGTCGCCCAACGAAACGGCGAACAGTGGTGTTCAGAAATGATTACTGAATTATTACATGAAATCTATGCTCATATTACAAAATTGATTGAAAGCACTAATTATATGAGAGAACTGGACAAAAGAACAGTAACCGAATGGGCGTCACAAGTGGCACAAATACCTGAAGCATCGAAAGCTGCGACGCGAATACATTTATATACTTTATTATTTGAAGAAATGAGAATACAATGCGCAACACTTTTCTCTAAATTAGGAATTATTGACGATATGGTCCATCTTCTGGAGACTGCACAACACCTGTTAAGCTTAGTCGCAAATGATAGTAAAAATAATGTGATAACACCTAAATGGTTGGCACCGCTCATTTTACTAATCGATTTATACGATAAGGCGGCGGTCGCTTCTTCTCGTAAAGCACCGCTTTTGACAGCATCTAAACGTCAATGGAAATGGTTTGACGACAGAACTGGTCGTTGGTCTGCATACGTCACCAGTAATAACAAAGCCATAGACGACGCCTATAAAAACGGGGAACAAATAATCCGATTCTCTGCCGGTCGCAGGCGTTATACCGTCCAATTGAGTACAATGGTTCAGATCAATGAAGAAACTGGAAATTGGAGGCCAATTATGTTCGTTATTGATGACAGTAATAAACTAGTGGTTGAAGACGAAAGTGATAGTAAAACGAGTAATAATATCAAAATTGTGCCCTCACTTGAATCAAGACATAGTCAGTCATTGATCCGAACATTGGTCGGACTCATTAACATACCGGTCGAAGCAGACACTCTCCACGCTGTTATGAGACTGTGTTTACGTTTAACACGAAATTATGAAGTGGCGGCGCTTTTTGCTGAGATCGGAGGCGTTCGAGCTATTCTGCAGTTAACACAAGCGTCTGCTTTCACTGGATTTACATCTTTGGCAACATTGATAATAAGACATGTTATCGAAGAGCCGACAACTTTGCGTCAAACTATGGAAAAAGTAATCCGAATGCAAACACACCACTCGCCCATCAGTTGCAAAGAAATGCATTATATAATGAGAGTTTTAGGTCCTGCCGCTTGTCGTGACGGAACCCTATTTGAAGACGTGGCAAAATCTGTCTTAAGAATCAATTTAATACCTCTTTCGAAACGTGAAGAAGAAGATCCGCGCGCAATCGCTTCAAATCCCACTCAATTTTTGAAAATATTGCCCGGAAAACAACAAATTGAAGGTCCCGTAAGTCCTGTGAATATTACTCGCGAAGTCATTTGTGACTTATTGAATGCGTTAGCAGTGAAAGTAATAAACACTACTGTTGATGAAAGTGTTGCTCAATCGTCGACTAACACCAGTTCCAACTTTAATACCGGAACAAATATAAGTAGAGTTATGTCCTCAACAGATGTGTTACAACAAGACGACAATGACGAGGCGTCTATTGATGAAACCACTAATTCTAATGAGACTCCAAAGCCCACCACTTCTACTACTAATGAAGACGATGTGACCAACAAAAAGAATCGAATTTTATTAACTCAATCATCTATTTTACGATTATTGGCTGAATTGACCCGATCTTACAGTGTTGTCGCCAAATCAGTCTGTGATCATATTTATCCAAACGGTTTGTAAAAAGTCAAGAAACTAAAGCCCAACGTTTATACTTAACAATTGTTTTATATTTAGGTCAATCAGAGCTAATCACTGAAGAATGCAGTGCTTTGTCATTCATTTTGGACAATTTACTTCCTCCCACACAAACAATTGGTGATCGCGATTGTCCCGCACTTTCACGTGTTCTGTTCGCAGCATTGGCTTCGGCCACACATACACCTGAAGTACAGCAAAGTTTAGTAAATGAAGTGAAAAGTGCATTACATAGAGCTTTGGTTCTGATTGAGTCAAATGAAAAACACGCTCGAATTCAAGCGCTCACCTCATTAATTAGTACAATGATAGAGTCATGTCCGGCGCCCACTACTGCTTCATCTTCTCAACAAAACCTTCAAAATTCACTTCGCAGTCAAACAAGTCTAATGAATGGTATTGTGAAGAACTTATTACGTCGCGGACTCGTAACTGATTTGGCGCGAGTGACACACTCTTTAGATTTGTCGTCACCTAATATGGCACAGACAGTAAATGCGACGCTTAAACCTTTAGAAACTCTGTCCAGAATTGTTAACATACCTCCACAAGTGGCCATCAAAAGTGGTAAACCATTGTTCAAACCGGAACAGGCTTCTGCCAATCCGGAAGCCATGGAAGAAGACCTCACCACTAGTCTTACTAATGACCAAACTGTTAATAGTTTGGGTCAAACCAATCAAACCGAACGTATGAATGAGTCTCCAACTGTTGCTAATGGCGGAGCTTTTGTTGGACTTGAACGAGAAACCATTGCTTCTGATAATACTTTTGTTGCCTCTGATGTTAATGTTGACGATAATACTGATAATGAGGCCTATGTTCTAGAAGGCGTGCCATTCGATCAGTACAATGACGAACACCATCCCAGAAGTGGAACATTCGCTTCCGATGATATCAGAACTGATGACGACGACGAAGACCATCACACAGAGATCGAACACGAAGATCACGCTGAAGAAGTGGAACATCACGACAATGTCGTCAACTCTAATGGCGCCGAATCTGAGAGTGGAGACGAGTCTCAAAGTGATGAAGACGACGAAGATGACGACGGGAGCGGTCAAGACGAAGAACGTGATGATGATGAAGATGACGACGACGACGATGATGAACATATTGATGATGATGATGATGACGACGATGCCGAAGAAGATGATGAGGCGTCTGGTTATGTGGATCACGACGAGATCGGTGACCAACTCTTTAGATATCATGATAGAGATGATGGACTTGTGTTCGATCTCGAAGAGATGTTTCCCACTTCGGTGCTTCACGTCGGCGATCGTTTGTCGACTTTACTACCAATAATAGGTGACGACCACACCAACAGCAATGACACCGCACAGCCCACTGTTCCACCCGCACCCGGAAATGTTTCCATTTCTCATCCTTTGCTTGTCAGACACGGAGACGCCACCAGTGCTTCTGTTTTGTCACATTCTGGGACTTCGAGTGCAACCGCTGCAGGAATTCTAGCGAGTCGTTCACATCGAAGTGGACGACAGCGAATATATAGACCATCTCTGGGCACAAGTGCTGCCAACCATCACAGTTGGCATATTCCAAGTGGAACTCGACATCCAAACCCACCCGCTATTCTGCAACGATTGCTGGGACCGAATACAGCTCAAGACATATTACAACTGACTTCATCTGGATTGGGCTCAACCTCAGCGCCCGCACAAGTTATACTCACGAGTAATGACTTTCATATTCTCGCCACTGATGACGATTTGTTTGAGTTACAAAATCCGAGTAGTTTTATATCAGGAAACTCTACATCCACTTTAGGTTCTGTTCCCTCAGCAATGCTTCGCTGGACTGAAGAATCTCGAGTACTCGATGGCGACTCTCTTCATGATTGTGTGGCTTTAATTAAAAGAGATATAATTGAATGTCTTGAGAAACATCGCGACGAAGAGATGGCTGAGAGAAGAGAGAAGAAGAAGAAAGAGGAGGAGGCGAAAAAGGCTAACGAACCCGAAGAAGCGAAGACTGTTGTTGAGCCCAAGTTGGAGTCGGATCAGGTGGACATTAATACTGAAAAATTAGCGGCTTCTATAGTAGAACAAGTTTTAGGACCTGCTATTCAAACCTCTTCAGCAATAAATGAAACCGAAACGAGAGCTACACCTCCAGTTTCAATGGAAATCACAGAAACAGCAAATAATGTCGATATTAATAGTATTCAAAATGACAATGAAGTGAGTGAAATGATTTGCACTGAAGCACAACTCATGCCTGAAATGCATGTAATTCCTGAAAGAATTGATATGGAAGTCAATAGTGAGAGCCAAATAAACAATATTACATCACAAGGTCCGCCACCACTGACTCCTCTTTATTCATCTGAATTACAGTCAGCACTTGCTGATGACAGTTGTGATAGACCTCCGCCTCCTGTAAGGTGTGAAAGTGATGAAATAGGAAGTGCTATAACTCCAGAAGATCTTTCGACGATCACTAACACTAGCAGTGAAGGCGTGAATATAGCAAATAATGACGAAACACATAATGATTTGGCCAATAATTCTGTGATCGGAAGTTCAACTCCTGAAGCGAGCAGTGTTGTAGAGGTTCAGACTAATGAAGAACCTGTTAATTCAAACCACATTCAAACAAACGCTAACGCTTCCAATGAGTTCTCAAATATATTGGGCGGTATGTCATTGTATTTGTATTATGATTAGCTTATAATTAAATAAACAAAAGTATTGATAGTTTTGCACAAAGAAGGGGTGAATGAATATTATTATTTTTCTTTCACTTTTTAAAATTTAGTGCATATATAAATAGTTGCATTACTGGTTCGGCCATTTAGTCTATAATTAGTCGAAATTCATATTATAACTTATATTTTAAATTCTAAATAGACGTTGAAATACCAGAAGGAGTCGATCCATCATTTCTGGCGGCTCTGCCTGAAAATATACGACAAGAAGTGATTGCTGAACAGTTGCGATTGCAGCGAATCCAACAGCAAAGAACCACCAGCAGTGCGCCCACAACACAGCCGAGTAGTAGTGCTACGAATACCGCAACTTTTACTGAAGTAAATCCAGAATTTTTAGCTGCTTTGCCGCCAAATATTCAGGAAGAAGTGTTAGCACAACAAAGAGCAGAACAGCAACGACTCGCCGCTCAAAACTCAAATCCTGAAACACCGGTCGACGCCGGAAGCTTTATCGGGACATTACCTCCAAGTTTAAGACGACAGGTATTGGCTGATATGGACGACAGTCAACTCGCTTTACTGCCACCCGATGTGGCCACTGAAGCACAGGCATTAAGACAAGAGTTAGAGGCAAGACATCGACAAATTCAAGAAAGATTCTTCTCAAGTCACGCGGGAACAGCTCTATCGCGTATTCTTCGCAGCGCAGGTTTGTCTTTGAGATTTGTTTTTTTAATTAAGTGAATGAGTCATTGAATTTAATTGATAGCATCGGGTCGTATGGGAACTCGTTATACAATACATACAGTACCTCCGGGACAATGGCCGTGGAATATCTCTACGTCGAGATCTGGAACCGGCGGCAGTAATCTTAATGCGAGCTCAAGTGTGAATTCACACAGACCGACATTTACGAGCAGTCGATTTCGCGGACGTCAGTTACTTGACAACGAAGCGCTTTCGTGTCTTCTTATATTACTTTTTGTTGAAGAACCGAAACTAAATACTATTCGATTACATCGAGTTCTCCGCAATCTTTGTTATCACATACCAACGCGTCAATGGGTTATCCAATCATTGTTGGCAATGATGGAAAAAACGAAGGAAACGAAAGAAATATGTGAAGTTCGATCTCGAAAAGGAAGTAATGCCAGCACTCCACAGAATCATAAGTAAGAATTATCTAAACGTGTGGCCCAATGATTAGAAACGCGCTCTGAGAAAGAGGATTCTCTGTTTGCGATTACTTTGAGTTACGACTTTTTGTGATCAAAAGCGAGAATATTGGCTCTTCTGGATGTCGATTATGAGATATGAGGGCCTTATAATCGATCAAATCTCTGATTTCTATTTTGTGTTAATTTTTTTTAACATTTACAGAACAGCAACTCATTCGACAGCTTCGTGGCTATCGATTAGTTTAGACGCAGCGCTCGGCTGTAGGACTAATGTATTTCAAGTGCATCGAAGTGGCAATAGTGCTAAAAAAAGTGGTTCATGTAATCAAAGCGTAAACACGATCACAATTCATCCTCAGGCCTCCCCATTAGTGTGTCGTCACGTTCTCGACACACTTATAGCTCTCGCCAAATCTTTTCCCAATCATTTCCTACCAGATGCGCATCAATTCAATATAAAAGAAGAGACTTTATTATCTAATTCTCAATCTTCAACACAACTGAAGGGACCGACAGATTTTTGGGAAGTTTTAGTTAAATTGGATATAATGAGCAATAATAGAAAAGGAAAAAGTGTCTTAAAAGCTCAAAGTAATGCTACAAAACTATTTTATTAACCATGCATTTCAAATTGAGGACAGAGTTTAATTAATCATAACTTTTTAAATGCTATTCACAATTTAATGAATGTAATCAATCAAAGAAAGAATAATCCCATTTTGCGATATTAATGCTTTTGTTCAGAGGGAGTTAATATTGCTCTGGACATCCTGTAAATATCAAATAAGAGGGTTTCGGGGGCCCCCACCTTCCACCTCAAAATGTTATGCATTCTTGAATTCATTTTGGCATATTTTAATGATACCATAATCGAACAGTTCCTGGCCACTTCTGGTTAACTCCCGAAAGGAATAAAATTATAATTTTTTGATTATTTCATATTCTGGCCGCACAAAGAGTATAAACTTTTAAACTAAATGAAAATGCATTAATCTCATTATAGTAATAATTCGATAAATAAATAAGCTTTAATTTGATACATCACATGATTTAATATAATTTGGTTTTAATTAGTTAAATAAATATTAAACTTTGTCCCAAATTTGAAATGCAATGGTTAGAATTGAATAGATTTCTATAATAGATTTATTGATGTTATTCAGGTTCAAACCTTTCGTGGTCAACTCCCAACACATCTCAATCATCAGCTGAGATAGAACATGGATCCATTACAGTAGAGCCCTCTCCCATGTCTAATATCATTAGTTTACTTTCACATCCAGTTATAAAAAGAAGTTCTATGCTTACCGATAGACTGCTCCGACTTTTAGCTCTTATATCACTTGCATTGCCGGCAACTGAATCACAAACACAACAGTCGCAAACGCATTCATCTCAAACACCAATAGCTGCCAACGAGTTGGCGACCGATAACACACAATCAGCTAATAGTGAAACAAAAGCTGAAGAAACAAATAGTGAGACAAAACCAATAGTTTCCGTCTCAGTAAGTGATAGCACTCAATCTAATGAGAAAATTATTGCTTCTGAAGAACAATTAAAACTTGCTGTCGATGTTCTCACATCTAAATCGTGTTCTGAAGAAGGCTTAGAAGACGCCACCGCTTTGTTGTTAAGATTATCTCGAAGTTGCTCATCAACTCGTAGTGTTGTTCTCCGTTTGCTACTAAACGGCGCGCGAGAGTTAGGATTTGTTGTGTGTCAACACATCCGTTCATTAGTCCAAGAACTTAAAGCTTTAAATGCAAAAAATCAAGAGTTGACTACTAATGACGTTAATGGTGACGGTCAGAGTCCAGAAAAGATGGGTAAAGGACTGATTCAGGACAGATTCACTAATACGACTGTTGTGATAACAGCGCCCACTAATGTAAAACATAATATCGCCGCCCGTGAGGTTCAACTGCCATCGATGTCTGCTTTGACTGCAAAGGCTTCGAGTCAATCATTTTTCTTGAGAGTTCTCAAAGTTATTATTCAATTAAGAGATTCAATAAGACTTCAGAAGAATAAGCGAAACGATGGCGTGGCAGCCATGGAAGTGGACGGACAGGATGACAGTCTCAGCAATGAATTGCATTTGGATGAGCTCTGGGAAACATTGAGTGCATGCCTGTTAGAGTTGGCGGACACTCCTGATCATCACGCAGTGCTTGTGTTACAGCCAGCAGTTGAGGCCTTCTTTCTAGTCCACGCCGCAGAAAAAGAGCCCAATCGGCGTCGCGACCATCGCAATGAAACTCGTGATCAACTTTTAGCTCATATTAATCAAGAGATCGCTCCGCTATCACCTGCACCTGAGGCCTCATCAGCTTCTGATTCAAGTTCTGGAGTTGTATCCAATCTTCCAGTGGACACACAAAAGTTCCTAACATTTGCAGAAACGCATCGCATTGTTTTAAATCAAATATTACGCCAATCGTCAACACCTTTAGCTGACGGCCCTTTCTCTGTATTGGTCGACCACACGAGGGTTCTTGACTTCGATGTGAAGAGACGTTATTTTAGACAAGAGTTGGAGCGCTTGGATGACGGCGCGCGACGGGAAGACTTAGCCGTTCACGTCAGGCGCGAACATGTCTTTGAAGACTCTTTTAGAGAACTTCATCGCAGAGCTTCTGAGGAGTGGAAAAATCGGTTTTACATTGTGTTTGAAGGTGAAGAAGGACAAGACGCCGGCGGACTTCTAAGAGAATGGTATACTATTATCTCTCGAGAAATCTTCAATCCTATGTATGCGCTGTTCACTACATCTCCTGGCGATAGAGTCACGTATATGATCAACAGTGCCTCTCATTGTAATTCTAATCATTTGAGTTATTTTAAGTTTGTCGGGCGAGTCATTGCTAAAGCTGTTTATGACAATAAACTACTCGAATGTTATTTCACGCGCTCTTTCTATAAACATATTTTAGGAAAACTTGTAAAGTAAGTGATTTTAATTGTAATCCAATTAATTGTAAAAATAGAATTAAAATAATATTATGTTTAAAGGTATACCGATATGGAAAGTGAAGACTACTCTTTCTATCAGGGATTAGTGTTTTTATTAGATCATGACGTCAAAGAATTAGGTTATGAATTGACTTTTAGTATCGAAATTCAAGAGTTTGGTGTCACAGAAGTTCGTGATCTTAAGCCAAACGGACGTAATGTAGTTGTCACAGAAGATGTCAAACACGAATACGTGCATTTGGTCTGTCAGGAAAAGATGACCGGATCCATAAAGAAACAGTTGAATGCTTTTCTTGAAGGGTTTTATGAAATTATTCCCAAAAGACTTATTTCAATATTTAATGAACAAGAACTGGAACTCCTCATCTCTGGTCTGCCAAATGTAGATATCGATGACTTAAAGTCGAACACCGAATATCACAAATACCAGTCGAGTTCATTACAAATCCAATGGTTTTGGCGCGCATTACGCAGTTTCGATCAGGCGGACAGAGCTAAGTTCCTCCAGTTCGTCACCGGAACTTCTAAAGTTCCACTGCAAGGGTTCGCTGCCCTCGAAGGCATGAACGGCGCCCAAAAGTTTCAAATACATCGCGACGACCGCTCTACTGATCGGTTGCCTTCCGCTCATACTTGGTATGACTTATTATACTAATTATCTTTTTAATGCTATTATAAGTAATCCATTTGTCTGTTTGTCCCACAACAGCTTCAATCAACTCGATTTACCCGCTTATGAGACTTACGATAAGTTACGACTAATGCTTCTCAAAGCGATTCAGGAGTGCTCAGAAGGCTTTGGTTTCGCTTAATTATTATTAGTTATGATATGAGCTGTGATTACGAAATTTTATATTTTCAAATAATTAATAAAATGTAAAATAATCTGAAACATGTATTGATGTACTATATATTGAAACGGAATTTTAATTTTGAAAATTATTAGTTGAATATTAATTAATTATTTGATTATTTGTAGCGATTTGTAGTACATTATAAAATACTTTCAATATACTTGTTTTCAATTTGCAAAAAAATTGTCATTCAAATAATTGATATTTGAATAATTTGTATAAAAATATTATTAATTACTATTAATATTTATCATTAAAATTTTAAAAACAATAATTTCACTAAAATGAGTTCATATTTTATTTAAATTCAATCATCAGATGATGGCATTTGTATTTTGTATTCATTATTAGTATCAATAATGACTGATCGGATATATTATTATAAAACAACTATTTTTTTATTCTCATTTTTTAAACTGTTCAAATCAAATGAGGTCCCCAATGGTCACCATAGTCTTTGTATACGTATTAGACTCTTTTACTTCCAAATATTTTAATTAGTTTTAGCTTAAGTTAAAGTTATTTACCAAAAATAATTAATTTTAGTTAAAGTTCAAATTTTAATTCAGTTTTTAAAAGTTTAATATTTAAAGCTTAGACTTAATTATAATAAACTTTAGAGTTGTAAAAGTTACCTAAGTTTATGGTGGAATCACTATTTTTACTAAAGTAATAATAAAGTAAAGCATATGAAAGAAATTTAAAGATTAGATATTAAGAGAACAAATGAAATTGATTGCCCAGTAATCCATTTGTGGAAATAATTTTGCAAAGCTTTGCAATCTTTGACTGCAAAAGCAGGCGTTCAAAACTAAATTAATTTAAAATTAAACTGAAATGGAATAAAGTTACAATATTACTCGCATACTTACTAAGTTTGCTTGGAATGTAACAGCCTGTTTCACCAACGAAGGTTCCTTGAGTTTCACTAACTCAGGGCTCACAGATGTTCCGCTAATTATTAATAGCAAGTTTTCGCAAGTGTACAATCATTTTCATAAGAGTTCTTCAATAGATCCCTTACTGAACGAGATAAAAATTTTAATTTTTTAATATCTGTTACATTTAAGATAATTTATATCAAATACTAATGTTATACATCAGACATAAGCTAGGCCGGTATGAATGTTAATAATACCCCCACCCTAGAGTTAAAAAGTTTCCCTTGAAACTCCAAGTGATTTGTAGACCCCATGGATTTTTGAACGAAATTAGCCAGGTGAAATAGGATATGGGTAACATTATTTAGTCTCGAGTAAATATAAAATAAACTAAAATTAAACCATAGATATAATTTAAATTATTGAACCTATCCGTCTATTTAATTGCTAATATTTTGAAACATTCAAATATTAAAAATAGAGTTGAAAAAGGGGATTAAATTGGTATTTTTTGGTGGAAAAACATATTTGTGGAAAAATAGTAATTCAAAACTGATGAGTTTACTATTCATTTATCCTTATAATTGTTCCCTGGATCTTCAAAATTTAGGATACCTCCATTTGATACCTCCATTAAATCTGTTATACATTATCAGTGATTAATCATTTGTCATATGAATATTGACTGAAAAGAAATCATTTTTAAAGTTATCGATATTAAAGAGTAATTATCTTATTAGCTGTTAGGCTTGTGGGCAAAGTGATTAGTTATTGTGATTAAGGCTAGTTATACACTAAATATTCGCGTCCTATAGTGCCGCCTAATATTTAGTGCAATTTTTCGCTTTTAATTACAATTAAATTATTTTAATTAAGAGTTTATATTCATCAAAATTCCTATTCAATTATTGTGTTAATCAAACCCTGATTTTGGTGAACTTTCGGCTACGTGTCAACACCGAAAGGATCGTCAATCAAACCAATCCCTATTTTAACACCTGTTACAGCAAACTTAACCCTATTTTACATTTGAAAAAACACTCATTTTAATCATTTAGAATATTACCAAAAAATATTTGAATGCAAACAAATATAAAGAACTGATACAAACAATAAATTATAATTAAAATGGTTCACAACAGAGATGCCCAAAGGGTGGATGGAGGGGTGTAACCCCTCCCCCTTAAGGTCCGAAATTTTACCTTGGTCCCTCCTTTGAGTTGTAGATCCCCCCTTTATGAATTTTTGGATTTTTACCTTGGATGGTATAATTTTCAAAAAATATTGAAAAAACTCAAAGGGGGGGGGGGACCAAGGTAAATATTTTTTTTAAATAGTACCCCCTGGGCTTCATACCTTGAGCATCTTTGGTTCACAATATTTCTTAATGTCTGTCTGTCTGACATATATATAATTCAATGTTTTAGGGATCTGTTTACAAAATAAGTCTAAAAATTGAAAGCTAGAAATTGGTTCTAAAGCAGCGATGTCCAACTAGCGTGTTCAGACCAGGCATGGTTTCAGGGGGGATAAAGGTGCCTGATACAATACAAATTTGCCGATATGTCATGTCAATAGTATTCTTCGAAGGAACTCAAAATATAAAAAATATTAGAGACACGAGTTTTCGTAAACTCATTTTAATGCATATTTTAGCGTAAAATGAAATCTCCCGAACCCTTGGAAGTTAAGAACACGCAAGTTGGACATGGCTGTTCTAAAGCATTAACTTCAAGTCTAAGCCACAGATTTTTTAGTCTCCCATCATTTTGTGCATGTTTTCTCCGTTTTTGAGGGCTAGGGTTTGCATTGATAAGACATCTTAGAAAAGTGTAAACTTAATGGTCTATTCAAAATTAATTAAAATTTCAAAACTTTTTACAAATTTGATATTTAGTTTATAATAAATTTGAAATAAGGGTTTTGTTTTAAAGTAAATTAACTTTTAGGGTCATATACACAAGGATTCGTCAGATTGAGTAAGGTTTTGGTGAGTTGTTCTGCTCCCGAACTTTCATTTGCAGTTCGCTTTAAATTATATTCCTTTCATATCTTATAAAACCTTTAAATATCTTATATTAAGTCAAAGGACTCTTAAATAGCAAAATAGCTAAATACAGAAAACATTTCTAGGAATTAATATTCATTTTGATTATATTTTAAAAACACTTTTTCATTCACTTAGTGTTGGAACTAATGTCCAACAGAACCTGTTAAAGTGATAAGACATGCGATTGCACTCTATCTATGCTGTTTAGCAAAAGATTTAAAGGACTGGCCTGATAATACATTGTGAGTGGGCGGGGGCAATGTTAGGGTCTTAAAAATTAGTAAATGTGGTGAGATATTCGATGCTATCGTGTTAAAATTTTTGATGCGTACAGTCTCGCGATAATGATTTTTTTGTAATTTTCTTTAACGTTAGGTCTATGGACAAAAGTTAAACTTTGAAAATTTTTTTAACTATCGGGCCCAGCTCAATTGACACCACATTTGACATACAGCTAGGTAATAATATGGGGGAATTTTTAGGAAGGGAACATTTTTCTTCTCGACCTGTGGCATGAGTTATTGCAGGTCAAATATGAAACACAAAAGTATATATATAAGTCGACAAAAGCGACATCAAATTCATTATATATATGAATTCAGCTCAAAGTGTAGTTTCTAAAAATATATACATTGTAGGGTTACTTTAAAAATAATTTTTTTATGATATAACCCAAAAATACATTATAAAAAATATTTTGCACCTGAGTTTCTCAAATCATGGAAACAAATAAACTGACGAATTGAATTTTTGTATTCATAAGTTTACAAGTATTCATATTTAAATTACAGAGAATAAAATCTTGAATACAAGGTAAGTTTCTATTAATAAAATGAAGAATAATTATATTAAAAATGCAATTAAAATGTAACAAAATGGTTGCTGATATTTTTTTGTTTTGATTAAAAATTTTATATTAAAGCTTATATGTTTCAACGCCTTCAATCACATTTGCAGTAATTTATATAAACATAGTTTTAAAATTTTACTCTATTTATGATTTGAGAAACTCAGGTGTAAAATATTTTTTATAATGTATTTTTGGGTTATATCATAAAAAAATTATTTTTAAAGTAACCCTACAATGTATATATTTTTGGAAACTACACTTTGAGCTGAATTCATATATATATATATATAATGAATTTGATGTCGCTTTTGTCGACTTATATATAGTTTTGTGTTTCATGATTGACTCCTTCAACATTCTTCATCACCTAAAGCAGTGGTTGCCAAACTTTTTTGGTCGCGACCCACCTTCTATTTCAAAAATTAACAAAAAAATTTCAATTATTCCATAAAAGGGTCGCGAACAATAGTTTGGGAACCACTGACCTTAAGTAATTGTATCGTCATCGAGCAGCTATAATTGTGCTGTTGGGTGATTATCCATTAAGATGATTGTACTCAATTATAATCAGCATTGATTAAACACAAGTTTCCAACTTGTTTTCTCTAATGATGGACAAAATTAATTTAATTGCAGTACAGATAAGTTGTAATGGCTTTCAAACTTAAAATTTTAACAATAAAACAAATTTTATAAGAATTTTTTTCGCATAAATAATGTACGTACATTTATCTTACACCCCTCCCCTCGTATGCGTACACTTTCGCACCCTTTTGGCCAACCCCCACCCCCTCCCTCCCTGTACGCTTTTGCACACTATACCTAATGTTAAGCATATAGGAGTGTAAGAGTTTGTACGCTTTTGAGCAACCCCCCCCCCCATGACTGCGTACGTACTATGTGTATCACTCCTTATGTATTTTTGCAACACTGACCAATAAGCTCTCATAAACAGTGAACCTCGTTTGCAAAAGTTGCAAAAAGTTAAGGTTGATATTAAGAAACTTAAGTTTATTATTTTATTAAAATCTTAAAATGAGAAATCAATAAAATACAAATATTTCGCTTTAACCAAATTTGTACAGTTCCTCATTTCAATTATACTATACTTATTTATAGTTTTTTTATACATTTAATTAAAGCACAATCTTTCGTCTAAATTAAATGAAATTTTTGTCTGTTTCATATATTTGACTGTTTTCAGATTTTAGAATCTATTGTGCATTAAATTCTATTATATAACTGCATGCGGTTATTCATTTTTTAAAAATCCTTACAAATAGTAATAGGCTTGGAATAAATAAGTCAACAAATATAAATCTTATTTATGATCTGATAAAATATTTGTAAATACATTTGAAAAGCTTCAATTTGACACCTCGTTTCAATTTTCGTAATTTTCAAGTTTGAAGCGCTGCTCCACTCATTTTAAGAGATTTTTGGTCAAACAAAAAATTATTTTTTGAGTACGTCGTGTCTATTGAAAAGAATTTCAAAAATTTCATTATCTAGTTCTGTATAATTTCACCATGCTAAATATTAAGCCTTATGAGGTTGATTCCGCTTTGTCAAAAAGTTTTCCGCAAACTGTACATATGAATGAATTTATTTTATCAAAATTGGTCAATGTTTAGGGGCATAAAATAGTTAAAAACCTCCGTTTTAGGTTTGCAACCCTTGCGACCGAGTGCACGGTACAATAATTCAATCTTTGAGTGCAAGACTAGCCTCGAGCGAAAATCAGAAATAGTAAAAAGTGTTAATGAAAAACTCATTTGTTTAAGTTCGGAGTTTAGTCACAATAATTTTGACACTTTTCAACTTATATCTCATACACAAATATATGACTCAATATTTTGAACGATTACAAGTCATA
>JAQGCH010000673.1:0-20595 GCA_034699485.1 Nanhermannia elegantula | reverse complement strand
CTGTCAAACAAACTAATTATATATTAGTATTATATTTATATTTACATATATTTTGAATTTAAGAATTTGTTTTATTTTAATAACAATTTATAGAATTTATTATTAATTAAAAGAAATGAATTCATTGTTATCGTGTTTGAGACGAGAATTTGTGAATCACTTGATGTCTAACTTTCGAAATACTAATCATTCGAATGAATTCACAAAAAGTAATTATTAATTGATTTCTATTCTTAAAAATATTAAATTTGACTTTAATTTGAATATAAAATGATTAAAAAATAAAATGAAAATAACTATAAAAATGATTACAAAACTAATGTTTTCCTTCTCATTGAGTTTAAATATGACTTAAATTAATATTAATATAAATAATGTATTAATAAAACATTTTCACCATTTTTGTCTTCAATTAACACAAAATAAATGATTCGCTTTCAGAGCCATTCATTCAAAACGTTTTGAAGTGTTTATCACTCAATAGCTTTTCAACAAACACTCAGAGCAGACAAATGTCATTAGAGTCGGGACACAAAGAGTTGGCCACAGCTGAGGAGTGGACAGACCAGAGGTTTTTATATGCAATACACAGAAGTGGTCCAAAACTAAAGAAAGTGCGAAGACATCCGCTCGATAACAAGCCACAGATGAAAGGCATTGTTCTCAAGACTTTAATAAAGAAACCAAAAAAACCGAATTCAGCGAATCGTAAATGCGTTTTAGTACGTCTTCGCACCGGAAAAGAAGTCACTGTTTTTGTGCCCGGAGAGGGACATAATTTACAAGAACACAGTGTTGTCTTAGTTGAAAACAGAAGAGTCAAAGATGTTCCCGGACTTAAGCTGAGAGCCATTCGCGGCGCTTATGATTGCGCTCATGTCGTCAAAAAGACCAGAACTCAGAGTTAGTTTTATAATCAATACTGTATTCAATTCAATAGTGCAATGAAATTACAACTACTGTAAGAATAAAGGAATAAGTGTTTAATAATGAATTCAATTAAATGTTATTCAGTATACAGTAAATGCAGTGAAATGTTATATTTATAAACATAACTTTGATATATTTCTTAAAATAGACTTAAAATTGTGCTCAATTTTAATAAAATATATGTAGAAATGAAGGGCAGTATTGTCTCATTCACTGTCATCACTGAAGACATATTTGGCAGCAGCGCGGGCACGACTCGGTTGAGCTCTTGCTTCGATTCTTTCATTCAAATTGATGTCTTCTTCATCAGAATCAGAGAATGCGCTCATTTTTTTTGTTTTCGGTTTCTTTATTTGTCTTTTATTTGTATCTGAATCTTCAGAATCAGAGCTTTCAATGATTTTCTTTGTGTTTTTCTTAGTCTTTTTGACCTTTAATTCTTCATCAGAAGAATCTTCAGTTTTCCTTTTAGGCTCTGATTTATTCTTTTTAATGTCTTTGGTTTGTTGAGTCTTTTCAATGAGAACTTTTCGTTTGGAAGCTTTTAGAGCGAAATCTTCATCAGAATCGGAACAAATATCGATTAAATCGTCACTTTCGACCTCAGTCTCGGTCATTGACTGATACTGGTCCTGCTTTTTAGTCTTTTTGGGCAAAGCATTCTCCGAACTGGGCTTTTGTAATGCCTTGAAATTCAAAGTGGTTTGTTTGAGTTTCTTTCTCGGCATTACGTTTTCACCAGTTTTTTCTGATTGAGTAAACTTCTCATTCTCTTCATCACTATGAGAGCCCTCAGTCTTTTTAGTTGTCTTTTTCTTTTTGGGTTTTTCATTGTCTGCACTATTCTTTATCTTTTCTGAAAGAGGTTTTTCAATGTCTCCGTCGCTGTCCAGAGAAATCTCTTCGCCTTTCTTCTTATCGATTGCCTTTTTGGCCACTTTTTCAGTTTTGCGATAACTTTCGACATCGATTTTGGGTTCGACTCTTTCGCCATGAGCTGAAGGTTTCGAATCTTCAGTGAGTTTACTCGACTTTATTTTAGAAGTCTTTGACATTCCTTTAGCTGTTATTTTAATTGGTTTAGAACTGAGTCCGAGCTGTCGTTCCTGCTCTTCAACGACTTCCAGTTCTTCCAAAAGAACTCTGAGGTCTTCTTCCCATAACATTTGAGGTGTAGATCTTCTCAGTTTTTCCAACTCTTCTTTCTTGAGTTCTCTCTTTTTGAGCAATTCTTCGACTTTTTCTCTTAACATACTTCTCATCGTCATATCAAACAAATAATCGAAATCATACTTTTTGGCCGCAGAAGTACTTGTAGTTTCATTAATCTCTTCTGAATCACTCGATTCCTGTTCATTATTGGCGTCTTCTTTAGTAGAGATTCCATTTTTTACTTTCCAATCTTTGACCGGATCCGAATCAAAGTTACGCTCAATTAATTTTTTGACAAATTCAGCTCTTTTAACATTTTCCATAACAATTGTTCCCTCATTTTTCTCTAATATAAATCTGGCCTGATTTTCGAGCTTCAGTGCCTCCGCTTCAAGCATTCCCTCGTAATATGCCTTTCGTTTGACATAAAATTCGAGTCTAACCGGGAAAAATTCTTTCAATATTTGTTCGGGTGTTTCATATTTTCTGAGAACTCCACTGTGATCGAAGAGAACCATTGAAGTGGTCGATAGCGATGACTGCAACTTAAATACCTTATGAATTCCAGAATCCAAAGACTTTTTCAAATTTGCTTCTGGAAGAGTGACCACAAACTTGACAGTTGAGTGCGTGTGATATTCTTTGTAATCATTGATAAGTGATGGACTTTTTTCATTTCCGTGAAGAAGTAATTCTAAAGTCGACTCTTTATAGGCCTGAGTCCAGGTTTTGACCGGCAGTTCTGTGATTTCAAAAGATTTTTCATCCAAGAGAGAGATTTCACCGTTTACTACAAATCTGTTGGTTTCGATTTGAAAAATAGATCCCAAAAAGCCTTTATACCACGGCTTCATTAGCACTATTTCTTCCCCTTTTATCATTCTTCTTAAGTTCTCAACTATTTCTCTTGGATTATAATTAGGTATTTTAGTGCTCCAGCCGGTGCCTATGCCTTCGGCGCCGTTCACCAAAACCATTGGTATAATAGGCGCGTAATATTCAGGTTCTATTTTAAGGTTATCATCATATAAACTGTTAAGAAGTGGGTCATCGAGTACTGGGAATATTTTTCTGGCGAGAGGACTAAGCATTGTGAAGATATAACGCGGACTCGCGGAGTCTTTGCCGCCCTGAAGACGTGTTCCGAACTGACCAATGGGTTGCAATAAATTAATATTATTGCTTCCGACGAAGTTTTGCGCCAAATTGATGATTGTGGACATGAGTGACGCCTCTCCGTGATGGTAAGCGCTCTGCTCTCCCACAGAACCGGCCAATTGCGCCACTTTTACTTCTCGTTTATCATTTCGCTTAAAACAAGTGAATATAACTTTTCGCTGTCCGGGCTTTAGTCCGTCCATTAATGATGGAATAGAGCGCTCGTTATCAGTATTACTGAATAGTATCAGCTCTTTGTTGACAAAATCACTGTAAGTAACGCTTCTTGTGTTTGTTTCATACAAATAAATTTCAGATAATCCGAGTTCTCGTCTTCTTTTGCGTTCTTCCATACCAGTTGTCAACCAATCCTTTCTCTGCTCAACCATTTTCTTACTGAACGCCAACTTCACAGCGTCATCATCTTCAGGACCCGTGTATTTGAATGTGATTCTGTGTCTCAGGATTTCACTGAAATATTCTTTAGCCTCAATTGATGTCGAGGTTCCCAAACCTTAAACAAAATAAAAATTGATATAAAAATTAGTATTTTTAATAACAATACACTTTTGAAAATCAATACCTTTGTAATACTTGACTTTCCAAGAGCTCCAATTGTCGGTCTCTTTCTTCCATTCCTCAAATTCAGGCAAACTATAGAATGACTTCACTTGACTTCCTTTTGTCACTTTAACAATCGGTGTAATGAACTCTTCGAGAAAATTCATCTTCAGAAGTGACGGCCAATTGTGGTGAATAAAGTTGATGAGAAGGCCTTTGATGTGCGACCCGTCCTGGTCCTGATCAGTCATTATCATAAGTCTTCCGTAACGCAAACTTTTCAAATCTTCAGGAGTTGTGTAATTCTTTTTGTACTGGAGTCCCATTATTTTGATTAAATTATTGATTTCTGCGTTTTCCAGAATCTGTTTATGTGTGGCTTCTCTCACATTAAGCATTTTGCCCCTCAATGGGAACACTCCGTACTTATCTCTTCCGACAACTCCAAGTCCGGCCACAACTAAAGATTTAGCAGAATCTCCTTCAGTCAGAATGAGTGTGCAGTCAACTGAGTTTTTAGTTCCCGCATCGTTTGCGTCTTCAAGTTTAGGAATACCTTTGAGTTTCGCGTGTTTTTTAGAGTGACAGGTCTTAGAGAGCTCTGTCTGTGCCTTGAAATGCACCCAAGACATGATCGACTCAACCACTCCTATCTTATTAATGGCCACAAAGAACTTATCGCTCGGAACGCATTTTGAGCCAAAACTTTTACTCTGCAAAGTCATCGTCTCTTTAGTTTGTGAATCAAAAGTGGGATTTTCGATGAGACAGTTGACGAAAACCCATAAATGATTTCTCAACTGAAATGGTTTCACATTAACGCCGGACTTATTTTTCTTTTTGATAATATCAGCCATTTTTGCAATTATGAAATCCGCGACATAATCGACATGTTTTCCACCTCTTGTAGTGGCGATACTGTTGACAAAACTGATTTGTTGGAAGCCTTTGTCACTGACAGTGACCCCTATTTCCCAGCGATCGTTGACCACTTCGTGCGCCATTTTCAGCGGGTTTCCCATGTCGTCCTCTTTGTCTTTGATGAACTGTTCCACATAGTCTTTGAAGCCATTCACAGGCAATCGCTTGCCATTGAGGAACACTTTGAGCCCTTTTGCAGAACCGGCGATATCGTAAGCACGTCTTGAAAAGAGGGCCACAATGTCTTTGTCCAACTCATTCATATTGAACTTCGACAAATCGGGTTCGAATGTCACCCGAGTGTAGTCCTCGCCCACCGCTGGCGTGATAGTGGGCGCCGTTGTGCTCTTCATGTTGTCCGTCCAGACCTGAGAGAAGGCTTTCTTGTATTCCTTACAAGAAGTCTCAACTTTGAACTTTTTGCTGAATATGTTGCAGAGTTTGGCGCCGTATCCATTTCGACCGCCGACCACTTTCTTCTCTTTGTCGTCATAATTAGATGACGTCAACAGATGGCCAAAGATCAGAGTGGGCACAAACATCTTCTCCTCTTTGTGTTCGATAACTGGTATTCCTTTTCCGTTATTAAAGATAATGATCTCATTCTTCTCTCTAATAAATGATTAAACGGTTAAATGATTTGAATGAGTTTTGCACATAAAATGCATTGAATAGAAGACAAACTTACGGACTGATATCAACGCGAATACAAGTCATAGACTTATCTCTCTGTTTATTATCGGCCGCATTGACCAACACTTCATCGAATATCTTGTAAAGTCCCGGAACGTATGAAATGTCTCTCAATTGCATTCCTATCTCTTCGTCAAAGACCCACATTTGCTGTCAATTCAATTCATTAATCAATACATTTATCAGTTATTTAACAGTTAATTAACACTTACTTTGGTCTCGACCTCAACAGAACCGATATAAGTGTCAGGTCTGAGCAGAATGTGTTCCAATTGACTCTTCTTCTGATAAATTCGTTCAACACTTAACTTCTTTTTGTTCTTTGGAACCACTTCTGCCTCAAAGCAATCCATTTCACTGTTGCTCTCGTCTGAAGACATCGTTATTTGTTTTAATACTTTAATAAAACATTAATAAAACACATAAAACACTAAAATTAATTAAATTAATGGTTAATTAAGTCTATAATAATAGACAAAAAGCAAAACACGTCAAAAGTGAACCGATTATGAGTTGTTTGTGAGCAGAAATATCCCGCTCTTTACAGTTGACTTTCAAAAAGTAAACTCTAATATACTTTTCTACTATTGGTTAGAAGTTTGTGCGCAAACTCTCTCACAATTGAATAACTGCCACAAGAGGTTCAATTGAATTCTCGAAAAAACAAGAGATTCAAAGTTAACGCGCATTGTGTTATATAAGACTGCCTTAACATAACATAGAATGATAGGTATTTTTTAATAGATATAGTTTATTCGTTTAGGCATTGGTTGAGCTCCTGTTCAGCTCTAGACAATGACTCTTTGACTCTCCTCATTATAGCTTAAACTAATTGATAGGATGAAAATGAAATCAAACAATGTGATAACTTATCTGTATTTATAATTATATTTGATATAATAATTGAAAACAACTTACACTTAAATCAAATTTATTATCAAATATGCTTCAAATGCATTAAAGGCATAACTAAAACACATTTTTCAGTATAAAAAACAGAAAAACTCATTCTTTAAATAAATTATAAAGTTTTTGATCACAGATTTGTTAAGTTTTTGTTATGAAAATACAGTAAAAGAAGTTTCAGTATTAATACATAATTGTAAAGAAACAATTTTAAGCTAAAAACTGACTCTAAATGACTGTACAATATCTCGGAATATGTTATTGATTAATAAATGACATAAAAGTTAGTAAAACTAAGCCATCAAAAGGCTTCTGCTGAATGTGAGGCCCAATTAAGTCTCAGAGAAGCTGTACTTTGAGTGAACATCGTTTCGACCATTGATTGAGATCTAAACAGTTTTGCCCTATTGTGAGACTTTATCAGTTCATACACTTCTTCTTGAGAGCGACAGTTATGGAACTCATTTGGAGGAATAGATATGCCCTGAATTGCTCTGAAGACTGTTTTACGCAAATTATAGAAAATAGTGAGAACTCTCTGATGACTGAGACTTGCGATCATGTTCTTTATGCCCTATATTTAGGTTCAAATGAATGACATTATAATGAAGATTATAGTGAAAAAGCATAAAAATATTTTTTATACCAAAGCAAAAGTTGAATCGGCCCTAAACATGTGCTCTCCGTCTATGACAACTGCAATACGTGATGATAATTCACTACTTTCTGGCAATTCTTTATTTATCTTGACTTTCATATATTCAATGGATGGGAAAAAAACACTTCTGTCAGGTTTGACGTAAAGGAACGGATATCCATGAGGTGTACTCTTTGTCACAATGAAAACCTTAGGTCTTGCCATTTGATAAAGAAGTATAACAAGTGAAGAACCAATTCCAGCAACAATTCCATATTCAAGACCAAAGAGCAAACATGTAATGAAAGTTAAAATATAAGGCAAAATATCGATTTTGTTTGTCTGCCAAATGAGAACGGCATCGCTCGGGCGCAGCATAAAAATGACAGCAGTTATGATAATAGTGGCCAAAACAGTCTGAGGAATATATTGAAAATAAGGCGCTAATGTACTCAAAGCGGCCAACACGAGGCCACCAGTGAATATTCCTCCTAATGGTGTTCGAACTCCACTATTGTGATTGACAGCAGATCTTGAAAAGCTGCCGGTGGCCGGAAATGCTCCAAAAAAAGACCCTAATATGTTGCTCATTCCCAGTGCTATCATTTCTTGAGTTGCGTCCAGTTTGTTAGTAGTAAAAGCTTTTGCAACGGCCACAGATTCCATTAGACCGAGCAGTGCCACCACAAATATTCCGGTCCCTAAATCTGAGAATATTTCACGAAATTCTTTAACAGTTGAATTGGTCCGTATAGAGAAAGGCGGCAATTCGAAGGATGGCAGTCCTGTACTGATTTCGCCCGTCATTGTAAACATTTCACTTCCAGATTCATGATAAGAGCCGGCAATTAATGCGCCCACTATTACAACAATAGCATTACGACCTGTTGCTATCATAGCCCAAACACTGTTTAGTATTTTAACTAAAGTACCGCAGGAGTTATAATTTGCTGGTTTACTAAGTCGTTCATCTTTTGCTAATTGTATCGGAATTAAGAATAAAAGACATGCCATTCCCATCATTGTGTCCCAAATATTGATATTTAAGAAGTTTTTAAAAACTTTAATCATAGTGTCGGGGAATCGAGAAGAGGAATAATGCATTCCAAAGAACCCTTTGAGCTGAGAGGAGGCGATAGTTATAGCAGCTGCTGATGAAAAGCTAGAAATCACTGGGAATGAGATGAAATCCACAATAAATCCCAAATTAAGAATTCCGAAAAGCAATTGAATACAACCGGCCAGAAATGCCAGTATTATTGAATATTCAATGCCAGCGCTCATGACATACGGCGCAACTATAATAGCCATTATAGAAGTGGGACCAACCGCTACGTCCTTACAACTGCCCAGAATTGCATAAACAAAACATCCCATAAATGAAGTGTAGAGTCCGTACTGAGCTGGAAGTCCTGCCAGAACTGCCAGCGCTAGTCCTTGTGGTACAATTGTGAAGGCGACTGATATGCCAGCGATTAGGTCTCCCTTTAGGTCTGTAAATGAATATTCAGGCAACCAATTGGTGAACGGAAGTCTTCGCTTCAATTTATCTCTTGTGAAATATCTTTCGCCAAACCAATGACAGCACTCTCTTAATGTCATGTCATCGTCTTCTTCCACATGAACAGTAAAGTCTGAAATAATTAAAATTTTGATTATATGCATTTTATTTTATATGAACTTTTTTTTGAGTTTTAGTCAAATTTTTAAAAAATTAATAAAAGTCTTAATAGTTATGAGAAAGTTATGAATAAGAATACAATCATTGGTAATGTTTTCTTTCCGGTTGTTTTGATTGTCGACTTCATAATTATGATAATTATATGATTTAAACTTAAGTGAAGACTCATCTTCCACTAATTTCTCATAAGAATATTTATTGTTGGTTTGGCTCATCATTAAAATCAATTTGATTTATAGTTGAATTGAATAGAGATTACTATAAACTAATTGAAAACCAAACCATAGCTAATCTCAAAACACTCAAAACGAATGCTCAGTTTTTAATACTTTTAATAATTGAGAGCAAAACTATTAATAAAAATGAATTAATGAGAGATTAGAGTGAGTACTGAACTGATGAACTCAACTCTCATGTCAGATTCGAACAAATATGATTTGTATTACGCTTTAATGCCTATCTATTAATTGATTAGACATAACAACCAATAAATGACTACCAATTGAAATGACAACCAATAAGTGGTAATCAATCTATTTGAAAGTGAATCAATGTAAAGATTAGATCAGCCAAAGGAAACAGTGCTACTCTCCGAATACTATCTGTCCGACTTTATATCATATCATATTTTTAATACCATTTATAGTTTAAAATGCAAACAAATTATTTTATGGCTTTGTTGAATAAAAAATGATCTTTATATATAATTTATGCTCCATTTTCTTTGCAAATAATAATAAACAATTTACTTGTTAGTCAACATTTATTAAAAGTTTGATTAATATGCAAAATGTTTAATACTTAAAAATTTTGTTGTAAATTATTTGATAGAAATCTGAAAATAGGGTATAGTTTTGACAATAAACAAGGTTAGAGTTAGATAAACAGTGATTCGGACAGATAATATTCGGAGAGTAGCCCTACAGCTGCAGCCCATTCAAATCTGATTCATATATATCAATAGTTTAATTGAAAAGCGATAGCACTATTAGTACTGTTACAGTACTACATCGATACAGTATACAGGTATATTACTAGTACTTCATTACTTGTTTACTTCGTATTATTTACACAGACTTTGATAAGTTTACGACTTATAACAGAATAACCAGAGAATAGCAGCAATTTTTCTTTGAATAACAGAAGTTATAATGTAATGTTTCATTTTTTCAAAGTTTATTCAATCTTACATTACATTCAATAATTTACAGTAAATAAATGACTAACAAACTTATTTCTTATCAATAGAATAGCGTTTCTCTTATGAAATTTCAAGTTTCACTTATCCAGCACTTATCTATTGATAAATATATTAAACAGTGTTTTCGATAAAAGCTCAATCGAGTTCAAATGAGGGTAACTATATGTCTGCTTATATAACGGCACAAAATAGAAAAAATTGCAAATAATTTCTTTCAATAAATTTAACACATTTTAATATCATTTGTCAATAAAAATAAGATAATTTAATAACAAACAAACAATAATTAATTGAGAATAGAATTTATATTAATAGACTTGATATAACTATAATTGAAAATTGTAAATTATTCAATTAAATTAAAATGCATCATCAAAATCGAAAGAAAGGTAACATTTTGACATTTTACTAAATATATGCTTTTATATTCAATGCACTTAAGAATATTTAAGATATTATATTTTGCCTCTAATAGAGATTATTACAAAAGACTTAGTTTGAGTAGGATACAAAGTATTTTGATAATACTGTGTTATGTATATAAGATAGAATATTTTGTGCAACTTTTTTTAAAGATTAATTTAATAATTAAACTTGTACTTATTCTAAAATAATTATTGTTTATTTGTTATTAAATTATCTTAATTTTATTGAAAAATGATATTAAAATGTGTTAAATTTATTGAAAGAAATTATTTGCAATTTTTTCTATTTTGTGCCGTTATATAGGCAGACATATAGCTGCCCCCATTTGAGCTCGATTGAGCTTTATCGAAAACACTGATATTAAATATACTATAAATATAGAATTTTACTGTATAATTGAATGTGTCTTTGCTTCAATTAGTTCAATTATTTTAGCTGAAAATATTTACAACCTTAGTTATAGCAGTGGGTATTCATTTAATTTAAAATTATAAAAAGTACTGTATAAACAAAGATAAGAAAGATTGTGAGCGCCTTGTTTTGATTGGAACCTCGCTGTCTCCTTATACATATCAAAATAAGAGGGAAAACAAGATAATTGTTTGGCTTAAAGTACAGATAAATGCAAATTATTCCACTCTATATATAGATTAAGCTAAAGCATAATTAATTAATAACTATGACAAAGTCCACCACATCCAACAACCCAAACCTAAACATTTGGGATACCTTCATATATCTGGATATATTGGCTATTTATAGAGGGCATCGGAATAAAATTTAGCTTAGCAGTAAAAATATACAATAATTTGTGAACATCAGTATATTGTATTTGACAGATAAGCTAAAAATTAAATGAAAAAATATATGATTCAAATTCAGAGTTAATTCAATTCAAATTTAATTTTAAAGTAGAATTGCTTTTACAATATCGCCATTTTTTATTTGATTTGTATCTTCATTTTTCTGCGGCAATAAGACTAATGCATTCGCATTTTTAGCACTTATAAGTCTACTGCTTCTCTGGTTTCCAGTAATTCTAGCGATTGGAATATTCTCCCCGTATGTTATGATAGCTCTGGCGAACTCAGGCCTGTCGTCCAAATTATACATCTCTTTATCAGATCTCAATTCAACGTTTAGAGTTCGATGAAATGTCATGATATCTATTGGATCTGATGATAATATATTGCCCGACAATCCGATAATTGCAGGCTTTACGAAAAGATTGAATGTCACAAAAGCGCTGACAGGATTACCTTAACAGTAGAGGTGATAACTCTGATTATAAATGTAATTTAGATTATTGATAGACTGAAATACCCGGTAATGCGAATATTAATTTTTTGCAATTATTCACATGACATGTTGCAAATGTTGTCGGCTTTCCCGGCTTTAGATTGATTCGACCGAAATGTATCTTTGCGTCGAAATCAGTTTCAATTATTTGTTTCAGTAAGTCTTTCTCACCCATTGAGACTCCACCTGTGGTTATGACGATATCGGCTTCAGATAATCCGCGTTTCATTTTATTGTATATTTCATTGACGTCGTCTTTTGCAATTCCGAGATCTATGGCTTTAATTGACTGGCTTTTTAACAGTGATAAAAGTGTAGTTCGATTTGAATCCCAAACACAACCGGACGGTAATTCTTGGCCCGGATTTATTATCTGAATGAATAGAAATTTGAAATTATTTCAACAAATGTAATATAAAGTAAGAAGAATCTGACTTCATCTCCAGTCGATAGAACGGCTACAGTTGGCTTTTGAAAAATTGGAACTTCTTTGAGACCAATTGAAGCAATTAATCCCAATTCAATTGGTCCCAATTCACTAAAACGTGTTAAAACCGGTTTTCCATCTAATTTAATATCACAACCAACTGATCTTATATCTTGACCAATCTTTGGAGTCTTTTCTATTAAAACAATGGCTTCTTCGCCGTCCTATAAAGCGAAAGTCAAACAATTATATGAAAAGTTTTTGCTTTAATAAAATAATTATCAATACTTCAGTCTCTTCTAAAACTTTAGTGTCTTCGACTTGAACCACAGCATTTGCACCATTAGGTATTGCGGCGCCAGTACTGATTCTGGTACAGAATCCAGATTTTATGACACCTTTGGCAGAAGTGCCAGCAGTTGCTGAAATAGACATAAGTTTTCTGGGACCAGAACCATCTTCAGCTATAACTGCATAGCCGTCTGAAGATATTTAATATGGTATTACTATTATTATGAAAAAATAACTGTGTTTTTTGTGTAATTGACTCATAATTTTGGCTCAATTTTAGACTTAAATTGTATTCACTTTTGAATTCTTATTAAAAAAGAATTTTTTCTTTTGACTCAAATTTTACTCTAAACTGACTTTTAATTTATAAGATTGAGATTTGGAAGTGTTTCAGAACCACTGAAATACTACATATTCTCCACTTTCTGACCTTTTATTGATGCTGGAAATGGTGGTAATGGTATCTGTGCGATGACATCTTCTGCCAAAATACTACCGTTTAATTTATCCAAATCTTGGATATAAATGTTCTCAGTTTTGTTTAATCCTGATACTTCATTCATTATTATATTTATAGCGGTGTCCATTGAAATCATTTTGTACTGAGAAAAACGCGGTCTCGAAGCTATGTTTCTCAATACAACTCTACCTGAGATGAATTATTGAAAGAATCGTTTATTCAAATGTGATTTTTTTAAACGTTTGTTATTGTACAGCAAATTAAAAAAAACTTTATCTAAGTTTGTAACTAATAATGACAATTAGATTTAAATTTAATTAATTTTACAATCTATGAAATAGAAAATCGTAAATTTCTTACACTACGAATAACTATCAAACTATTATACTTATGGAAAGAAATTTATTTATGCTATAAGAATAACTTCAATTACTTTTTTCCGATCCTTGAAGTTTGGTGTGTGTCACAGATATATTCAGTGTATTATCTCTCAACTGGTCGATAGCATGTTGTAATACAGGATCTATTATCCCAAAGCATTCTTTGCAAGCTTTAGCACTTCCCGGAAAATTTATAATAAGAGTTGATTTTCTGATTCCCGAAGTCAACCTGTTTGTGATTAATTTTATTTTTTAAATGATTAAATCTTATCAAAAGGTAATAAATAATAAATTCATCTCGAAATTATCATTAAACTAATAATTTATGTCTTATATTCTGTCAATTTCCCGAAATAAGTGAAAGAGTTTGGAATAATTTTTCAAATATATTTTTTACCCAGAACGAGTATTTTAAAAATGCTTTATCATAAGAAGAGATTCCCAAACACTGTTTTCTGATTACAATTCATTTTGATTGAGCCCTTGGAGTCTATGTAGTCCAACGCCAAAAAATTTTATTACTAAAATTTGAAGTGAGGTTTTACAAGAGGTATAATTGAGAGCTTCTAATGAACTATTTTTTATACTTACAATCACAGCCGTAACTAACGGTGGGCAAGGGGGGGGGGCTATAGCCCACCAAAGAATATTGAACATTTAGCTGTAGGTCTATAGCGATCTTGAAAAATTGTTATATCTTGAATTTTTCGTATGAGTAGCCCACCCACCCCAAGCCTAAAATCATGGTTTAATCAGTAATACTGCACTGCTTACGATTCGTCAGTTTATTAAAATAATTATATGATTTTATAGTTTAGAAAACTCGTTGATCTGTATGTGCACAAAGCATAAGGTTGCATAGGTATTGAACCAGCAAAATTTAAAAGTTAAAGGTGTGCCTTGGTCCTCCCTTTATTTAATTATTTATTTTGAAAATTGGAAATTCCTTTGCCCCCACTTTGATTTTGGTTAAAATTTCAGATTAGATTTTTAAATTTTTTCATGACTTTTAATTAGATTTATGCTTTAATATATCAAACAATAGCAATAAGTATCTCATTATTTAACGTTTCTCTAAAAAGAGCAAAATTTTTAAAAAATTAGTCCAAAAAACGCCTATTGAAACATGGTCTCAGAAAACCGATGTCGTTTTGATGCCCCCCTGATTTGAAGAAATGTTAAAATGCTTGAAATGAACCTCTTTCAGGTCCGTAACTGTGCACGTATGTGTTGGTGAGAATGAATGAAAAGGGACGACATGAGAAAATGGCATCACTATTATGTTGAATACCTTAACCAATGAATACCGAATACCTTGAAAGCATTGCCATAGGAGTCACTTTCAGCGATTCGACAATCAATGCAACAGAAATAGCTGTCGTCTCTCTGTCTAATATTGATTTTGTTGCTTCTGGTGTGACATCGCGTGAAGAAAGACCAGTTCCGCCGGTTGTGATAATCAAATCTACTTTAATAACGTCACACCAGTTCTCAAGTGTTTCCTCAAAAATATTAAGAACTAATTATAATTCTCGTGTTTTAAAACTTTCAATTAAATAATTGTTTAAAACTTTAACAATTATTTAATTGAAAAACTTTTAGCAAACAATTAATAGAATTGGAATCAATTATTACCCGAATGCGGTCTCTTTCGTCTGGAACAACAGTTCGCTCCACAACAAGAAACCCTTTAGAGGTTAAATAATCCGACACAAGTGGACCACTTTTATCTTCAGAAAGACCTGAAGAACATCTATCACTTACTGTCAAAACGGCTGTTTTTATTGACATTTTAATGAAAGAGTAGATCAAATACAATCAGTTATCGATAAATTATATGCTTTTTAAAACTTGTAAAATATGTTTAAGATTGAAAACAACTTTTAACTGAAACACATAAACAAAAATCGATCGAATGTTTGATAAAAAATAACTGCCTTTAATTGGTTACACACACAAGTGCTCTATTATTCATAAACACCAAAGTCACCAAAGTTTATGACAACTTTTTAGAAAATGAATTCTACTTTGAAGACAGAAATTAAAACTACAATAAAATGACTATAATATACAGTATGAAAAAAATGCGATCAAATTAGCATAAAGTTGTGCACTACTGGTGACTAATAATGTTTAAGAACAGTACAATTCTGTGAAAAGTCAACTAAAATATAAATACAAAGCCATAAATGCGTCAAAAGAACACATTCAATAGAACTGTAAGTATTGATGGAAATAAAGTTGATTTTGTAGATTAAATGGCATATAAGTTAACGATAAAATTCAATAAAAATTTGTTAAAATAGTTTCTATTCGTAGTAAAAATATGTTTGTTTTAAAAGCCTGTATAAGTGATTGCAAAGAGTGCGCATGTATTCTATTAAAAATATAAGTTTAGTTCAATTAAAATCTTATAACTTATGTGGAACTCATAGAGAGAGCACATTTTGTAAATCTTATATAATTAGCATTTCTATATTATTTGTATCACAGGGCAAGCAAATGGTCGACGGTTCGCATATATCTATCAAATGAAAAATTAAATATTTGTTTTTTAAACATCAACAACAAAAAATCCATTCGATGGTCTGCGCGATGACAAAGATGGGATTGTGTTGGGATCCAAAAGCATTGAAACAACTATTGAAGAGTTGAGAAAACTTATTAAAAAATGTAATTTTCAAATACAGTTTGATCTTTGAATGACTTACCATCAAAACTTTGCTCCACTTTCTTGAGATTTTTTAAGATATTTGAGAGGTCTCTACTTATATTGCTATCATTGTTGTCGTTGAGTCTCCTGTCTGGTGAAGAGACTTGAGGCAGAATTTCATCGATCATAACTCTAGTTTCACTTCCCATTTGATGCTTCAATCGTTCCTTTTCAAGCAAAGTTCGCATATTTGTTCTCAATTTCTGTGATAATTGATTAATAGCGGACACCACAAGACTGTCTAAAGCACTCAATTCACGCGGCGATTTATTTTGAAGTTGTGGTGAACTCTTTCTAATAGAGGACGGAGAGTCTGGAGATTGAAGAGAAGTTTCAGTCACACTCATTGTCATTAAGTCTGGTTTTTGAGCTGAATTTTTAGCTCTCATCGAATTATCGAATTGTGCCATTTGGTGAGGTTTTGTTGAGAAGAATCGCTTTCCCATTTGAAATGTCGGAATACCTCTCACTGAACTATTATTATCAGAATTTCTATTTGAATCCATAACTTTCGAATCAGCAAATGAAGCGCTTTTTTGCAAAGAATTGCTGTTATGAACGTTACTGTTATTATTTGTATAATTATTTTGTCTCAAAGATTGAATCCATGGAGAACTCATGCGAAAACTTTTGACAGACCTATCGTTATCAGATTGAGTCGATTTCGGTGCAGATCGATTTCCATTAAAAGTTTTATCACTCATCGGATCACTGGTTTTTCGTTGAAGTGAAGGTTTATTTGTTTTCTCTTGAACTGACATCTTGTTAACTGAGTTATTCTGATTCAATTGTTTCCTTGAATTGTTGATATCATTTTTAGGTATTCTCAAACTAAATCTTCCGCCATCGTTACGACTGAAATTAGTTTTTTGTTGAATCGGTTGTTTTGTATTTAAGGTAGTTTTAGTTTTATTTTTGTTCATTTCCACAGGAATTCCGGGCGTTTCTATTCCAAGACGAGCTCTTCTCAAAGCAAACGCTCGATTAAAACGCATTTTTGATGGAACTGAAGCAGAAGAAACAGTACCGCCGTCTTTGCTTAGCGCAGAATTAGAACTCCTTTGACTTTGATCTGTGCTTTCATCTGAGTTATAAGATTCGTATTGGTCTAAATCAGAATTTGAATAACTCCACGAGTTTTTTCTTTGATTGTCAAATGCTTTTGGATTTTTCCCTGACTGCAACTGTAATATTTTGCGTGAAACTAAAGGAGACCGAGGAGTGGTCGGCGCCGAATGACTAATAGATACGGGTTTAGCTTTATTATTATTATTATTATTATTGATATTAATATTACTTTTTGATGATAAATCATTATGACTAGTATTATATGTCGAAGACAAAGCATTTCGATTTCGATTAGAATTTATCTCCGAGTTATTCGTTATGTTATTCGCCAAACTGTTTGAATAGATTACTGGAAGATCCTTTATTACATTAGATTTAATCCTATTCGGTTTGTCTAATTTGAAATCATTTTCAATCAATTGGTTCGGAGGCGTCGGAAGTATGCGTTTCGTTCTCGTGAAGGTCGATGTGTTGGCCATTAATTTTTGAGGTAAAGCAGAGATTTCTTCGATTGGCATATATTTTCTCGAAAACTTTGGGGATGTAAACGATTGGTTTGTGAATAGATTATTATTTGTCGCAGATTTTTCATTATTGTGCAAAAGAGTCTGAGCGTAGTTGAGGGCAGATTCTGGAGACTCACACTCTGGAGATGAATGAGGAGAAAATGTGTTTCTTTCATCAAAAACACCAAACACTTCATCAATCTTTTTGCGCGCGTTCTCCAAGTCATGAGAGTCCTGATCAGACTGCACAGTATAGGTTCCGGTTTCGCTTTTGTTGTCATCTGAAACTCCAGAATCTTTTTCTCCACTATTAGATGGCGAACACTTTTCTTTAGTTGGCGTCGATTTTGATGATAAATCACTGCTATTTCTCCTATCATTTGAATCCATATTCTTAACAGGCATTGAATTTGGTGTTTCACTGCATAACATTCGATGAATCAAATAAGTGGCCGAATCACTCAAATGACCGTTCGTTTCATTCATACAATTGAGTTGACTGCGTTTAGTCACAGGCAATGATCTTATAATTGACTTGTGTTTAGACTGCATTGTGGGTGACTTATGACTGCCAACAGAGTTATCAGATTTATTTAAATCATTATTTGTTGCTTTTTGAGGCCTTGGCTTTTCAATTGAATCCGGTTTTGGGGGCGCGAACTGTCTTATACTGTCCTTAATACTCAACTTTTTCTTACAAGACTTATCATCGGTGTCGAATGGAATAATAAAAGCCATCGCTGACCCTGGAGTTGAAGTGCACGCGGCTGAAGCAGGTGTTGCACTGTTAGAAGCAGTTGTTAAACAACTATTATTTGTTCCCCAATTTTTGGTATTCTTTAAAGAGTCATCTTTTTTAGTTATTATTACGTCATTAGAGCACAAATCATGAGATTTAATTGATTTAATTTCAGTGCTTTCCTTAACAGGAGATAAAACATTTTTATTCAATGAACGCTTTGATGGTTTGATTCCATCTAATGAGTCAACTGTTGAAAGAGATGAGTTTGAATTATTTTCACTTTCACTTGAAGATGAGATAAGTTGTGTCGACAAAACTGACTGCGAAAAACATGTACTGGTAATGTGTGCGGAGCGATAAGTCGTTGATTTATGATTTGTAGTATTTGTGGGCGAATGAGTTGATGTTTGCTCTTCTGAACAATGAGTTTGTGCTTCGCTTTGAGGCACTTTTGATTCACTATTATTATTATTACTGTTTTGTTGAATGACTGATTTCATCAATAAATTCTCTTCCCGTTCATTAGAATTCTCTGAATGATCCGAATTTGTAGTTTTATTAGAGTTGTCACTCGTAATCATTAGTGGTTGTGATGAAATATTGGATATCAGTGGTAATGAAGAGATTTTCTGTATAATAAATACATCCGGACGTACGGTAAAAAAGAAAAATAGTTAAGGAAAACATTTATTTTATAAAAAAAACTTTTAATCGCAAAATTGTATTGAATGAAAGGATATCAAAACCAAATCTTAAGCGATCCTCATGCTCGAGTTTCATATAGCACTGATCGGGAATTCGTTTCTCATTCACATACGTCTAAAAGAAAAACAAATTGAAGCAAACGTTTTGCACATAAATTGAAGAGATAAAGAGACAGATAGATATCTTACTCCATAACTGCTATTCAAATCTTTGACGTGAAACTGTTCATTAGTTGTATTGAAAAAGATAACGGCATGTCGCTTATCAACTGTAGTCGAGGTTAGAATAATATCGCATTCTTCACGACCAACAAAAATCATGCCACGCGGCAAAAGCTTAGACTTTCCGTCCCTTTTACAGACAATAATCCATTGAATCTCATTTGAACTTAAGGATTGATTTGTATTATGAACAAGTGCTCCACCAGTACTACTCTCGTCCATTCAGGTGTGACTTCAAGAGCTTAATAATAACCGTTTGTGTCAGAAAAACCTGAAACAGTATAACTACTAATTATTGTTTAAAACAATTCATTTATCTTATTAATGAAATGCTTTTCATAACTATAATAATTAATAGACTATAACATTCATTCATGGATACAAAGTGTACAAACATTAGAACATAGTTTTTAAAAATTATAACATCAAAATATAATTGAGAACAGGTTAACAAATTTCTCACTAAATCCCTAAGTTTTTACTGATGACTCCTTTTCACCAAAACAGGTAATGCAAAGAGCTTTTTAAAAATTATTAGTTTTAAAAGTCAGGTCAATCAGTCAATTAAAAGCTTTCATATAAAGTAACTTAAGTTCAGTATTCCATTAACTCTATGTTAAGTTATTCTCTCTTTTTCAATAAATTCAAATGAGAGCACATCGAGTGTGTGGGACAGACCTAACGTTTCACTTAATTATTTATGCATTTAAAATACCAAATATTTAAACCGAAAACGAAAGCTATTTTTGCAGTCAAAACATTCGATTAACTTTAATGAGTCACAAAAGGAAAAAAACAATCATTTCATGCGACAAACAAAAGCCCATATTCCTTGACCTAAATTTTGTAAATTTAAAAGTTTTCTTAATAAATACAATACAACATATGCAACATATAAGGCATTTAAGATGCGATACGAATCTAGCATTTCTTTCTTCTCTTCAATTATGTATTGCTTTTTATAAACTGTTATAAACTTTTATAATTATCTTTAATGATAACATTTGAGTCTAATTCCATTCATAATAATATTGCAATAATTTATTAGCAATTTATGTAAAAATTATATTTATCTAAAATAAACTTTAATATCCTGTCATTTTGTTGCTATTTTTCTCAAACTATTGGCAAAAACTTTGCAAATATTTGAAAAACAAATATGAACTTATGATATATTTATAGCTTTTATCAAAAGTTTTATTCATTATTTGATTTATAGTTTAAAAGTTATGAATAAATTCGTTAAATTATTCTTTAAATAGATTCGTATAGTGTTTAAAAATGAAATTCATTTGACTCTCGTTATAATGAACTAATTGTTTGAATAAGTGGTCCGTTTATACGGGTTTACAAATTAATATTTTTCCAAAATAATGAAAAAGTGTTGCTATTCATGCAATTTATTCACCTTTAAAAATATTATGAATAGCACCGCATTGTCTACAATAGAGTATAATTAATATTGATTGTCCTGAATGCATGATTTAGTCAAAGCAATGCTGAGGTAAACCTGTATT